>APFE030301828.1:159803-170284 GCA_000404065.3 Pinus taeda
CCCTCTTTTGGATGGGGTAGCTCCTCTCTTGATGGGATAAGTTCCTCTATCATAGGGGTGCGTGAACCATCTGGAGGCGCTCAATACACGTCAAACACTCTTCTAGAAGGCTCTAGAAGTGACCACAACTAACTTTTTAGAGATGAAACTCGCGCCTTTTGACCTTTACAGGGGTACGCACCCAACCTTTAGCATACAGAGCGTATCAGTACGCAGGTACAGTTTATTTGGAGTGCGTACACGCAGGTAAGTTAGAGAGAACGTGCATACCCAGAGATAAACATGTTTTAAAGTGACTTTCTCTCTTTTTGAAGTTTGACATGAAGAGCAGAGGCATGGGGCTTGACAAAGAGGACAATATGGCTATTGATGGGGCCATAGAATTGCAGATAGTCAAGGTGACAAAATTCAGTGTAACAGAAAGGTATAAAGAATCTTATCCATCATTAAATTTAGTTCAGAACTGTTGCAAACATGCTTATAGGTTTATTGAAAGTCTTGAGAAAGTTTATGAAGATGATGACTTCATGGACGATGAGACCATGGAGGCTCTGTACGAAAATCCATTTCAGCAGCATAAAGAGAACTTTGGAGGATACTTATCAAGATGCGCAAGAAAATTTGCAGCTGGATCAAGATCTTAGCACAATGGAAAATGATGAAAGAGAAGGTTTTATTTCAGATCTATCCATAGAACAAGACAGTATGCAGGGAAGTCAAGTTTCAATTTCAGAATGTGATAAAGTCAAGTCAGCTATTTCAGATCTAGATTCAGATCATGATGATCAAGAGTACGTTGTGCTGAATCCCATGAAGGAGAGCTTTGATGTTGAGATCATCTGGAATGAACAAGACAAAGTTACTGACCCAAGCCTTCATGAGGAGGTAATCCAGTCATTTCATGAAAAACAAGATGAGTTCTTTGTTCAAGTAAGTGAAAAATCTTCTTTTTATGACTTAGTGGTAAATGATAATTTGATTGCCATGTCATATGAAGATGATCAACAATGTTTTCAAACTTCAGAAGACCAGGGAATTGTGGACTTTCATTCATGTTTTTCATGTTTAGAAATGTTATTTCAAGAAGACAATACCTGCTTGAGCAAAAGGAAACAAAAAGTCTTATCTCCTCTATCTGAAGATGAGATAGATCAACTCCTGAAAGGTCATGTTACAACTCAAGTTAACGCAGATCTGCAGTGTGCACATGGTCAAGAAGGTGTTGGTGGAACTTATTCTTCTTTTGAAAATGAAGACAGTCTTGAAATTAGATTTATGGATAAGCAAACAAATAATATTTTCTTTCATGAAGATGATAAAGATGTTATGTTTGATAATCTTGAAGATTGTTTTCTGTTTAAGAATGACCTAGACCATGAAATTGAGAAATATGAGCCTAAGAGAGACAATATGCCAGAATTTCTCATGCTCGAGGAATTTACAAATGACACTCAGATGGTAGAAGCTTATACCTCTCTATGCCTTCCTATCACTCAACAATCAATTGTTCTTTCGGATCAGAATGGAGTACTTGTATTTTTGCTGCTGGATCTCAAGACAAGCTAGTGCTTTAGGATTGTCAAGATCCCTTCGGCATTCTTTTGCAAGCATCAGATAAGATAAATGTTGCCTAGTTTGTTAGCATAAGCCATGGTTTCAGTTGTTATTGTGAGTTGCCTACATGTACATTGTTCTGCCTGCTCGGGGAAAATGAGAGCATAATTTCAGTATGTAGCCATTTGCTCGATTGGTTACATTGGAAGGCTCACTACACATGATCGTACATATTTCATCAATAGGCAGGTGGTTGTCATCATGATTTGAAGCTCTCAAATATCGATGGTCTGTTTCCATTAAAAAGCTTTGTAAGTACTTATTTCAGTTAAGTAAGTCTTGAGTCATATTTTGTTTTCGTCAGTTTTGAGTGTCTAATTTTAGCTGTTCAATGTCTAGTTTTAGCTTTTGAGTTTCAGTTTGAGTTAGTCTTACTAATATCAATTATGAGTCTTGAGTCTTGAGTTTCGATGTTTTGTTGTCAAGATATTGGTTTTGGTTTGTCGAAGTTATTGAATCCATAGCCCAATGGACGAAGGCACTACCTACTTTCCCAGAGATCTATAGTTCTTGGCACCTCCAAGGAGCTACCATCCCCATTGGAGCCAATGTTAGTGTCAGTATCTTCATCCCTCCGTCAGAGATCAAATTCTCTTGTTGCATTGCATATTAGGTGTCTCGCTCAGTCAGCTGCATTCCATTAGGAGCATGGATCATCTGACTGTAGTGGCTTGTTGTACATTTCCCCTCATGTCCTTTACTTTTTGGCCCATTTTTATTCATCAAATTCATATGCAGTCACTTTTTGTCTTCGAATTTGCAAAAGTCCTTTCTAGGGTTTTAGTTTCATTAGGTCTAGGGTTTCATCAAAAAGGTCTCCAAAATGTCCAATAATAGCTAGCAAGTGCATGAGGAGGTTGAATAAAGTTCCAGTACTAATAAATTTCATAATCAATTGCTCAAAAATGTATTTTTCCTCAAAGCCCTGTTTTGAGGAAAAACATAGCATTTTAAGTTTTTGTTGTATAAATTCATGTAATTTTATTTTCTTCATATGTAAATCATTTCATCTGTAACCCTAGTCACTTTCCCTAGCCCCGGTAGCTCCAACCCCCTGCAAAGCAAACCAAACACAAGTCATTCAGTTCATCACAAGTTCAAATAAAGTGAAAAAGCTCAAAAATAGAGTTAAAAAATAAAGTCAAATTCCAAACATTATGAAAGTGGCTTTTATAAACCAAAAGATTAAATCTCCTTGTATATAAGTCATTTTTCCATTGAAACGCTCATTTGCATTTCAAAAACAAAGTTTGGCAAAACAAAGTCATGTTGGTGAGCAAGTAAGACAAAGTTTGTGAAAAATCGCCCCAAAACAGTGGCGCGACACACTGGGCAGGTGGCGCGGCGCACATAGCAAGCGCAGTGCATAGGGCCATGATCTCTTGTTCAAATTTACACGGGCGCGACACACACAGAGGGCGCGGTGCATTGGGTTTGATGCGCGGTGCATTGGGTTTGATGCATGGCACATACAGCAGGCAAGCCCGAAACCTTCAACAATTCATTCCAAATCGCCCAAAACACGTGGATCATCATTTGTGCAAGTAGGTTGAGCCTCTATCGTTGCTTTTCATCCAATTTTGGTGGTTGTCTTATGGTGGTTGGATAAGAAAATCAAACCCTACCTCTCTCTCCAAAGAAAACAGTGCTAGGGTTTGTATCAATTATTTGGCTGCCAAGTTATTCCCTCACTTTTCCACTCCCTCACTCATTTTCCCTGATTTCCCTATTCCCTAACTTCACACATTCCTAAAATATCATCTAGTCCTACCTGAATTCCCATTTCCCAAAATCCCAAACACAAATTCCCAAACCCTAGTCCTATACCAAAAACTCCCAAATTACTCCCTAGTTCCCTGTTCCCTTAACTAAACCCTTTACCAACGGTCCTTAATATCTCTCATTGTTTCCTCCCTCCACAGTCCCTCATATCATTTTTTCCCTTGGTGGCAGAAATCAGAAACATCACAAATCACCTAACTCATCAAGACAGTTTCAAGACAGCTCACCCACCAGCAAAGATGGAATCTGATCCCTCATATGATTATGAAGAGGAGACACACAGCGACTCACCTACAGAGGTATATGCACCCAGGAGGCCTCATAGAGGTGCCAAGCATATTCGAGAAGAACCAACTTTTCTTGTTGAATTACAGGTCTGCCCTCTTGCCATCTCTTGTTTTCAGCACTAGTCCTTCTATGAATTTTGTGAGAAGGTTGCTAACATTCAGTTTCACCATGAGTTGGCTCGTTTGTTTGTGCTTCATTTACATGATGGTCAAGCCACTCTAGCTAGTGTCACATTCACTTTAACACCATAATCTATTTCACTAGCAACGAGTATTCCCAACATTGGAGAGCAATGGAACAAGAGGCAGCAAATTGACCAGCAACATTATGAACCATATGTCAAGCCCGACTATTTGAGACAACTCAGAAGAGTGTTTCCTTTTCGGTACCTCAAAGATTCTTATGCTCCTTTGATGAAATTGATAATGAGGTATTTCAGTTGTGAGGGCCGGTTCTCCCGTTTATATGCTTATCATATCCGGCTGCTGATGCATTTTACCAAGGTGAGGATGATGAACATCCCTTACTTCATGTGCCGAAATATTGAAAAGGTGACCACTCTAGTGCAACACAAGACTCCTCAGCAACAGTTCAACAGTATATATAATTTTGCTCTCATTAAAATTGTGGTCATCCATTAGCTTGGCTTGCAGGGCATCACTTGGGAGGACTTCATTTCTCATGAGTTTTTCACAGCTCCTCAGGGACCTTCAGAGGCTTTGCATGAGACAGGTGGACCTTCTTATCAGTATGAGGGTCATGAGACATAGACTGATAGTATGTCAGTGTTCATCACTTATCAGAAGGGCACTAGACGGTTGTTTGCAACAGCAAAGCGAGTATTATCTCCACCCAGGGTGGAAGGGGTCTCACTTCCATCATCAGCACCACAGGTTCAGGACAAAGGCAAGAGGCCATTATAGGATGAGGGGCCTTCAGGTGAGTGGGACTTTATTCTCATTGAGGGTGATGATACAGATGTGGGCCCGCAAAGCACAAGTCTCAAAGAAATCATCCAAGAACAACAGGCGGACATCAATGCCTTGTCCCTCAACTTGGAGAGGGCTAAGTGGATTATAAAGTACTTGGGGCAAAGGAATAAACAACTTGAAGATCAGCAAGCGATTATGGAGTTGCAAAACATTCGGAAGAATTTCCAAGTTGCCCAAAGGAGGAGGGTGGAGTTCACTTCACTTGAGCAAGAGATCAATGCCAATCGGGAGTCTTGGCTCGAGAGAGTCAATATCCAGTTAGAAAGGTTGTTGGAGAAGGCCACCAATGAGAAGGCATTGTTGAGACATATGGCATATAATTATATGGCAAGAAACAAAGTTTGCAAGGCGAGAATCAGAAGCTTAAAGGAAAAATTGAAGAGGACATCAAAGAGGCGAAAGGAGCATGATCGACTTCAGATATTGGCTGAGGCTTCCTTGGCCCAACAACATGCTTGATGGAGAAGAGTCAGCCCAAATTTCAAAAAATTTGAGGCATTTTTTTTGCATTTTTGAAAATTTTGGCACAAAAACAGGATTTTTTTCTCTATGTGCCGCGCCACGTGGCACTCGTTTTTGCTACGAGCCTCCAAAGCACAAAGCGGCGCATATAGGAAATTTTTCCAGTTTGACCAAGTATTGCTTTGTTTTTCGCCCAGCTTTGGCAAGTTTGACTTTTTCACTTTCTTAATGTTAAAGTTGTGATGTAACTTAACGTACATTGATGAATCATGATGTAAATATGTCAAATTTTCACTTATGGAGGTAGATTCATTAGTTAAAATGTTGTTTGAAACTAAATGAATCAGTTCCCTTGTTTCTAGAGGAATGTCATTCCACTACCTGATTTCTAGTTCTTAGTTTAGAATTGGTTGGAATAGCTCCTAAACATGTGAGCTCGACCCCTAGAGGCTAGGATGAGCTATGGTTTGTCTATATTATGTAATTTTTCAGTCATTAGCATGGTTGGAATCTTGAGAAAGTAAGGAACTTCATTGACCTTATAGGAGGTACCAAGGCCACGACAATTCCAGTTTTGTTGTGTTGGTGTGGTCCTCCCTTTCCTCTCTACTGAGTTTATTCATGACTTCCTGTTTGTTTCCCAAGGAATGAGTCCATTGGCTGTTGCGTTCCTAGAGCCATTTCTTTTGCTACTACCTCATCTCTGATTTCTTTATTGGATTTTCTTCCCACTTTTTTTTGTTGGTCCCAGGTTTGGGGGATTTCTTTGGCTTTGTTTCTTGTTAGAATGCGGTCCACTGAGGGAGGAGGTGGAGAGGATATAGGGTTGGGGGAGGATATGGGAGCTAAAGAGATGGGGTTTGCAGGTGGAGATCTAGGAGAGGGTAGGTCAAAGGAGTCTTCTAATGGCTCAAAAGGATTCAGAGTTGTGTGATCAAGAGGAGTAACCTTCGTTGGTGGCTGAGAGGTTGTTTCGTTTGCTTCTTGGGACTGATAGATATTTGATGTGGTCTGCTTATTGGTAGGTTTTTTCATTTTCACTTGTTCCCATGTGGGTTCTTGCTCTTTTACATTTTCATGCTCTATTTTTTTAAGACACCTATTTGCAAAATGACCATACTTGTGACATACCTTGCATTTAAATGGTATTTTCTCATAGTCCAGCTACTGAATGTGAGTCCATTGGTTGACCTTGATATTTATTGCCTCTGGGAGGCCTTTTCCGAGATCTACTTCCACACATATTCTTGCGCACGCGTGCATGTTGTCTTTTGGCTCACATTTGTCAATATATTTTCCCATTGCATTTCCTATAGCCTTTACAGATTCGTCTCCCCAACAGTGAAGAGGAAGATGTGGGAGCTTGACCCACACCAACACTGCATTTGGGACATCCATCTCCGGATCAAAGTCTGGTGTCCACCTGTTTAGGTATAACCCTCTAGAGTCCATGAAGTAAGGTCCATTTCTAAATATTAGGTCTCTGTCCTCCTTTGCTTCAAAGAGAAAATTATAGTAACCCCTTCCACATAATCGTATTGCAATCTTCCCCTGTGTGGTTGCATTCCAGTTTCTTTCCACCCATTTTTGCACTGATTTAGGTGCAGGCCATAGCCCAGTAAACTGTCCAACAAGTTTGCGTTCTGCCAGAGAGATGGCTGCTCTTCTTGGAAGTGTCGGAGGGAGAGAAATATTTGGGATAATTTCAAGTTTATTTACAAATTTATTGACTGATGGCATGTTCCTTGGAGCTCCATTCTCTGTGATCAGAGATGCGAAGGCTTCTGCGTTTTCTTCATTTCCTAGCTGCGAGGAAGGGTGAGGATATCCCTCCTCAGAGGGTTGCATGGTCTGGTTGGCCTCAGCAATAGGAGGCTTCCGAGAGAGGGATCTGCAAGGGTAGCAGCGGCTAGGTCAGCACAGGCTCGAGTTGGGTTGTTGCACGCACAAAAAAAATATAAAATCATTAAAGTCCTAGATGTTCATTATCAATAAAAGAATAATATATATATAATATAATATATATATATATATATATATATTATATATATATATATATATATATATAATATATAATATATATATATATATATATATATATATATATATATATATATATATATATATATATATAATATATATATAATATATATATGTTCTCTATGATATGGTTAAGCCTTAATATATCCATGAAATATTTATGAGACAAAGTGTATGAAAGCTCATTAACAATGATCGATGATGTATGAGACCTAGAAGGAATATAAATGACTTTCATCTATGTTGGTTATTCATCTTGATACTCGACATTTCAAGAGTCCCCATTGGCATGGTTGGAAGAAGGGGCTAGGTTTGCACACACATTCTTGACAGGCTCATTGTTATGGCAAACATTCTTCTTGGCATTACCATTCTTTCATTGATTTTCCACATTTTCCATATTCAGCTTGGGCTTGATGACTAGTAAAGGCATTGTCGTTGATCTCTTGGTCCTTAGGATGAAATACATCAATGAAACCTAAAACTCCCTCTACCACATTGTCGGTAAGACTAGGGCCGTAATATAATACTCTAATGTTTTTCATCAATGAATGTACCAGGTAGAAAAAAGGCAGTTTACCCCACCCATAAAGCAGTGTCAAAGAAAACTTTGGGCATAGAGGTAGAGGCAGTTAATGATGCAGTGAACCTCATGAATGTGGGGGCCCCATCCCGTGAGCAATATATGAGAAATGCCTTTACCAACTAATTGAGTTTTTACTGTATTCGTAGAGTGATAGCTATTATATACGAGGGTGTGTTCCTATAGTTGTTCTAGTATTTTAGCTAGTTTTAGAGTCATCACCCCGTGGAGATACGGATCTAAATCCAATTTTGGTGCCATTAGTCGCAGGTATTAATTCTAGTTGTAAATCAAGTATATTTCATTGGTTTTTAGGTCCATAATCAGTCATGGTGAAAGCGTCTTTAGGTCAATAATCAGTGAATGCCAGGGGCATATACTAAAGTTGCAGATCCTCCATAGGTTGGGGCGCTCCCAACTCTCGCTGAGCGAAGGCTCCAATACTCAGCCTTAGCCCAATAAAAGACTCGGTTCCTCACACAGTGCCCTCTCGAAGATACTGGCTTTACTTTCTAGAAAAGATCATTCAGTGAGCCTTCCTAGACAAGACTTTCTTTCCTTCCTTGGGCATTGCCCAATACCTGACTTGGGCTTGGGGTTAGCCTGGATCCAACAATCCTTTTTCATCTGATTTTCAGGTCAAAAACAATTGTGCCAGACCATCATGACTTGTAGATTTATTCATACACACACCATTATTCACTATCCATAGTTTATCGAGTTATATAGGAGTCCGGGCCCTGCTCTAGCCAAGCATCCCGGTCTTTCTCTGAACATTGGGGCTGGCTTATTAGCTTATGGCTTCCTCGACTGAAACCTACCTAACCTTATAGATCCTTACCTTAATAGTAGGACAAGAGAATACAAGAAAAGAAAAGCTTATATAACCTCAAAACTTTGATGTTATGTATCCAATTTCTTTCACCTTTTTGGGAACGAAATATTTGTTTTATTTTAAATATATATCTACTTAGTCTTTAGTTAATTCTATTTATATAAAAAAATAAAACTTTTTATTAACATAAAGATATAATTATATTTCTTTTTATTTTTTTACTTTATAAATACCAGAGGCAATTACTATAAATTTCCAAAACCATGGTCTTATTAGTAATATAACTAGCATTTGCACAAGATGTTGCAAAGAAAACGCCGTAAGTCGGTAGCATATGGAAGAAGAGCATAGATGAAGAGAGATGTGATATGTTATTGTGATCTAAATGTTTTCTATTTGGAATTGTTTCCTTTTTAATATAAATTATTGTCTCTACACTTAGAAATGTCGAGTGATAAATAAATACCACTTTGCAATAGGTTTACAATGACCTCCATAAACTCATAAAAAAATTTGAATTTGGCCCTTTGGTGACTCCCTAGTTTGAAGTAGGCACACTCATGTTTTATTCATACTCACAAGCCACTTGGATTTGCAACCGTGAATATGACATACTTAATGCCTTGAGTCAAAACATTTGGCCATGAGTTCCAGTTAAAGAGGCTAACTTTGAAAGTAATTATCCTATATGCATTTCCACAAATTCGAGTGTTTCTCATTAATGAATATATTTATAGCACAATTGCATTTGGTCATTGCTCCATAACATAGAATCAATATTCTCATTCTGATTGACTGGGTTTATCCAATAAGTTGAATTGACAAAGTTGTAACCAGAAACTGATGGTTGTATGCAACATCTTGACTAAAAATAATGCCCTTGGTAGAGAGGATTTGAGTGATTTTACAGCTGGAAAATGAAATCAATAAATAAATTATATATATATATATATACTATATATATATATATATATATATATAATATATATAGTAGTGTAGACATATGTACACACACACACACACACACACACACACACACACACATATATATATATACCCAAAAATTTTGAAGACCTGTGACAAATTTGAGGAATTTAAGGCATGTGGGGAGATTTGAGCGATTTTAAGCATTTGTAAATTCAAGTATATATTTATTGAGTTCAATGTAGAAATTTTGAATAATTTAACACATATTCAACAGAGATGATCCTGATCATGTACTATTGCGGAAAACATACACAATACATAAGCTCCTCTACGTTGATCATCAATATAGCAGCATCAATAACAATAAAACATCAAGAGCATTCACACATTAACACAGTATGTATCCCGGGGAAAGCATCTCGCTAAAAACCCCAACTATCTGTATATTAATGATTGAGTCATGTAACATTACACAGCATAATACTTCTCACAAGTATCTCCACCTCTGTTACACACAATACAGCTCAGATCTGATCTCCAAATCTCTTCTACTGCTTGCCTGCCTCTGCTGCTCAATACCTGCAAGAGAACTGATGATAATACAAAGGCAACCACGTCTTTCCTTGGCTAAATCATGTATGAACAAGCTACAATACGTGCAAACTCATTGGCATACTCAATCCCCTGATTTGTGTAAGATCTGGTGCACAACTATAGTCACAACTGATAGCAATTTGATTCTCTAACACCTGTCCCTGCTGAACTGAACATGCACTAACATGCAACTGAGTTAACTGATGTATTCATTAGTTGTATTATGAGTTAATAACTTGTGAATTAATTAATAACTAATTCACCCAACTCATCTCTAGTCCATTCACCAGTTAGACTAAATACAACCAGTTTAACAAAGCTAAACTGAACACAACTCCATCAACTGCACCTCCAGTCCACTAAA
>APFE030301828.1:170709-203463 GCA_000404065.3 Pinus taeda
ACATCTGCGCTACTGCAACATCTTCATGCATCTCACACCATTGCACACCTCTCTGTGCCACCTAGCACTGTGCAAAACACTTGTGCCTCTTGCATTGCTGCAGCCTGCATGATATGCGCTGTCCTGGGATTCCCCGCACTGTCCCCCTCTCTGCCGCTCCATCCGCATCTATCTCTACCCAATCAGTCAGTTCCTGCTACTCCACATCGGGGCTCCCGTAGCAAGGTCTCATCCAAGAGGTTGGGTACCTCAAGGATCCTGCCCCTCCTTCTTGGGACTATCAATCCACATCACCCCACCTCCTACCTAGATGTATGGCTACATGCGATCCCTCAGCCCACCTGGCTCGAAGTTTCCCCCTACTGGAGGTCTCTGGATGAGTAAATGTCTCTACTCGATCTCCACTCAGCTTCCCCTGTTGTGGCTTTTCCACAACCTCCTGAAGCTGCTGCACCAATTGTGGCTCCTCCACAATTGTCTGAGACTTCTTCTGGCTCTGCATGTTGAGAGGTAATATACCCTCCCTCTCAACCACCAAGTCTCCATCAGTTGCCTTGCTGCTCAAGGCTTTGCATGCATCTTGAACCTTAAGAGCATACAGGTTCTTGACCTGTGAACCAATCTGCTTCACCTGTCTAGTGATGATGTGTCTAAGGAAAACCTTTCCGTCTCTGAAGACTACATCATAGCCTCTGTCTTCCAGCATCGCGATTGACACCAAGTTTCTCTTCAGTCCTGGTACATACTTGACATCGGTCAAGGTAAGGTGAGCTCCATGCTCCCTCTGAAAAATAATTGTGCCTACACCCGAGACACTATACTTCTCATCATTACCCATCCCTATGAGTATCTGGAGATCTTTCTCCTCCAAAGTACTGAACAAACTTTTGTCACCGGTCATGTGGAAAGAAGCTCCACTGTCAAGAAACCAACCACTTCCCATCATGGATGAAACCATGCATGCGAAGAGTGTGAAATCCAAATCAAACTGTGAAGCAAGTGCCTCACCTTCAGATCCTTCCTCGGATCCCTTCTTGGACTTCTTCTTTGGGCAATTAGTAGCATAATGGCCCAACTCATGACAACGAAAGCATCTCACCTTCGACTTGTCAACCTTCTTCCCATCATTGGAAGAACTGGATTCGGAAAGAGAAACCTTACCCTTCCCTTCTTCGCCTTACTCGCTAAGGCATAGTTCTCCTCATCATGCATAGATGAAGAACTGTCTCTGGTGCTCCGCCTGATCTCCTCCTGCACAAGATCTGACCATAGTCCTTCCCATCCTGGCAACTTCTCCCGACCATTGACAGAGTCCTGATAGGAATGCCAACTCTTCGGAAGACCAAGTAGAGCCAAGCTCACCAAGTCCTCATCATCGACAGTAACCCCCACACTTCCCATCTCATCTCGACACTGAGTGAACTTCGTGAGATACTTGGGAATACTGTCACCCTTCTCGCATTTGATGTTTCTGATTTTATCTTTGAGCGCCAGCTTCCTCTGATCGCTCTTGCTTTGGAATAATTCTGTTAATGATTTCCACATCAAATATGGAGTAGCCTTTCCATGGAGGCTGGACACAATGTGATCCTTCACGCCCTCCAACAGAATCCTTCGACATTTTGCGTTCTTCTTTTGCCAAGCATCAACTTGAGTAGCATCAGTAGTCTTTGGAATATCCGTATCTATGAACTCCTTCAGCCCATTATCATCCAATACTGCCTCCATCCCGTCCTTCCATGCAATATAGTTTGAGCTGCCCTCAAGAGCATACTCCAATCGCAATCCGTTGAAAGACATTGTTGCGTTGTCACCAAGAAAACAATGCTGCAAATTCGAATTCCACCAGCAACCAACTCAACCGCCTCGGATCTAAGATTCGTGAGAACACAATATTTCTCGTACAGAGATCGACTGTATGGGCATTCACCAGATATCTCACCTTCCAAAAGAAAGGATGAATCCAGAGGCTACTTAGCCCGATTACAGACTCTGCCTGAAGAAATAGAATGTAAACACTTCCTGAATAGTAGATCTGATGATCAATCCTCGCTTTGATATCCTGTAGAAATCTCTTCTACAAATCAACCAGCTTCGATACCATGTAGAAATTTTGAATAATTTAACACATATTCAACAGAGATTATCCTGATCATGTACTATTGCGGAAAACATACACAATACATAAGCTCCTCTACGTTGATCATCAATATAGCAGCATCAATAACAATAAAACATCAAGAGCATTCACACATTAACACAGTATGTATCCCGGGGAAAGCATCTCGCTAAAAACCCCAACTATCTGTATATTAATGATTGAGTCATGTAACATTACAAAGTACAATGCTTATCACAAGCAATCTAGTACCAGCTCCATCTGTTACACACAATACAGCTCAGATCTGAATCAATCATTGGCTCAAATCTCTTCCGCTGCTTGCCTACCTCTGCTGCTCAATACCTGCAAGAGAACTAATGATAATACAAAGGCAGCCACGTCTTTCCTTGGCTAAATCACGTATGAACAAGCTACAATACGTGCAAACTCATTGGCATACTCAATCCCCTGATTTGTGCAAGATCTGGTGCACAACTATAGTCACAACTGATAGCAATCTGATTCTCTAACACCTGTCCCTGCTGAACTGAACATGCACTGACATGCAACTGAGTTAACTGATGTATTCTATAGTTGTATTATGAGTTAATAACTTGTGAATTAATTAATAACTAATTCACCCAACTCATCTCTAGTCTATTTGCCAGTTAGACTAGATACAACCAGTTTAACAAAGCTAAACTGAACACAACTCCATCAACTGCACCTTCAGTCCACTAAACTCAACTCACTTGAGTTCTAACTGAAGTCATTCATGCAAATATTCAACTAACCCATAAGAACCACGTATTTACTTCATGCAATTGCATGTGCCACATCCGTAGCTTGAACTGAAGTGCTCCAAGAGAATAAGATTAAGTTTATAGTGTAAATATTATTATGAGCTAATAATATTTGACTTTTCTATTTTTAGCCTGGTAGTCTAAAAATAGACTCCGCCCATATGTCTAAAAATAGAAGTCCATCTATTTTTACCAACATGACCAATCATCCACAAATAGCAACCTGCAACTCATAGACCATGATCCATATGTCTAAAAATAGACATAGTCTAAAAATAGACTTGCGCCAAAAATAGCCTGCGGGCCCACTTAGTGAAGGCGACTCTTTTTACTAAGCTCCATCATCTTGTTGCAATCTCAGCAAGCATTTCTTGTTGCACGCTTTTCAACAAATTCCTCTCACTAAAACCTCATCCATTATCAGGAGGAGTGAAAGAATCAACAAAACAACGAAGGAATCAACTTGATAATCCATATATTTTGTCAATTTGGAGGAAGAAGAAGGGATAAAGGCTCAATCACCAATTATTTTGTCACCAATTCCATCAGCTAAAGTTCAATCACCAGTTCTATTACTATTTCCATAACTAGTTGCTAATACAGTAAGAAGAACACCTAAAATTGACCCAGTCCAACAGGAGATATATGATTATATAGAATATTTGGAGAAAAAAGCTATAGAAAATGCCACTGGATCCTCTTCAAATGAATAAAAAGAAATTCATTCTGATAGTCCACAAGAACCTCCAATTATAAATACTCTCAAACAGGAAATTTATGAATCGAAGACACTAAACATACACTTAAAATAACAACATGAAACATTGAAAGTGCATAATGAAATACAAAGGACCAAGATTCACAATATTCTCTTGCATCTTACTCTATGGTATGATAGGAATAAGAAGCTAAAAGAAAAGAAAAAATCCCTTAAGAGAAAAGTCATAAGTCTAAAGTATAATATTCTAATGAAGAAACCAAGGATCGCAGTCACTAAGAAGAATGAAAAGAAGACAAATATGGATGTTTTAGCTCAAGTATATGAAGGACTTCAGTAATAGGAAGAGTTCATCAGTTTTGAAATTTTTGCATGAGGACATGAAATGACCTCTATGTGGGGGAAGAGCGTCACAATTGCTTATTTTTGACACTGTTTTTCAATCTATCTATTTCTTTTTCACTTTCATAATCACCTGTTGGGCATAAAATCACATGAATTATGACATGGCAGGTATAGAATTTTCTTGTATTTCATAAATTGATAATATTATTTATTATTTAGTTTAATGTTTACTTCAGCTACCGGATTGCAATGATTCTACAACTAATACATGATTCTGCAGCCAAGTCTGTGGTTTGACAGGTTCCAAGGTGCCAGCTGGGAAGCAAAATATATGGGTAGGTGGTAATTGATGCACTCAACGATTTCCTCCTACTCTCATGAACTAGATCAATGTAAGTAGGTCTTAGTGACGTGGTCAAAGATGAAGTCAACCTATATAGTTGGCAACAAGCAAGCGAGAACGAGATTTATGCCTCATGATTTTCCTTGGTAATAGAAAATCATGAGCAAATTATATTACGATATATTTTCAAGTTAATTATAGTTTCTGTTGATAGGGATTAGGCGTATAGCTCTAAAAAATTTATTTCTTTGAGCTCTATAAATATGCCTCTCAGTAGAAATGAAAACGTTGTTAAGTAAGGATGCGACAGTGAGACTTAAACTCTGCTTTTAATGCTCTGTTGATAAAATAATAATTTCATTTTCTCATACGTGGTTAAGTGTTTGATCAATAATGTGATTGCCTGCTTCTCATGGAGAGCCCTGTCGAGCAGTAAAGATTTGTGTTTCATTTTCAATAGATATAAATTGTCTTTTTATTCTCATAGCTTCTTGTTTGTTTGATTAAGTAATTGCAATCTAATTTCTTCCATATTTGAATTAAGTTCATTCTACTAATCATTTCTTTGTTCATAGATTCTGGAGGCACATGGGTAGAACTTAGCAGCAATGACATAGTGTTATACTTTAATCAATTAGACAAAATTTTATCTTTCTTATAGACAAAGGATTAATTTGCAGAACTCGATGTTAAATTTCAAGCATGTGTGATCTATAATTCAAGCAAGTGTGAATGTATGCTAAGCAGGAGTTTGTTTCATTATTGTTTTCAGAGAAGTATGATTGTTGTTTATATAGATGTGTAATGAGATTAAATAGTAGCTTTTGTCTTCTGAAATTGAGTGTGTGTATATAATTCTTATTTATGCAAAGTGTGGAAATAATTTTCATTTACATCAAGTGTGAGATTTTCTTTATTTCAAAGCAAAGTGTGAAAGTTCTATAAGCAAAAGTAGTTTTAAGCAAGAGAGTGTAATCATCATTGTAGAGTTAATCTTATTTTCTAGGAATAAATAATTTACTCATAGAAGATATGTGCATCTCAATAACTCAATTTAATTTAGAATAAAATGCTTCTAGCACATACAATGAACTTACACTTCATCAACTTACTAGCCCTGGTCGATAATTTATGTAAGCAATTTAAGGTCAATTAAATTGTCAAATAAACACCTTCCTAGATTTTCTCAATCATTGGAGCTCCATAGTTTGTGCAATACTTTCATAATATCTTGTTAATTTATTATCCAATCTTGGTCCATCCTGTAGCAGGGAGAAAGTCCCTAAATTATCTCATCCTCCAAATCTTCATAATCTGCCCAATATTCTCACAATGTTATACAAAAGAAATAACATTGTGAATAAATATGCAATCATATCTAAATCTTCCTAACAAACATATTAAAGATAAAAATATTTCATCTAATGAAAAAAGAGATGTTTAATGTTCTGAAGGATGGTTAGATGGGCCTTAATTTATATCTAATTTGGAGTCCCATCATACCCCCATACTGAAAGTGTTTCTCATCTTCTGAGCAACTTAGTGACCTATCTGTGCCTCATTCATGGCCCTGCTGGCCTCTTAAACATCCCAAGCTACCTTAGAAGGAATTTTGTCACATCTTCTCTTGCTCCATCCTCTTCCTCTTCTTATCCATCTTCTTATTCTATAGACCCATCCTTTTCTCCAAGTTCTAATTAGGCTTATGCTTTTGTCTTAAGAAAAATCTCACTATCTATGTCCACAAGGTTTTCCCATGATATAAGTTTTCGAACATTCTCCATAACGTATATGATAATTAACATCCTTGATGAGTATGTGGACTCTTATCAATTGAAACCCCCCCATGATTGTCACTGTGATTTTCCAAAATTTGGCAAAGCAATACTCCCATTCTGCTACAGGGGTAAAAGAGCAATTTTTTCCATACTAGTTAGAGGAAGGAAAATTTAGACTCAACTAAAAAATAATTCAATTTAATTCCTTATCTTTCTTAACTCAAAAGAAACATTCTCATTCGATTTTTTATTATTATTTATTTTCAAACTGTTATCAAAATTTTGTTACAGGATGCATTGTTGAAGGAATGAAAGGTTTTGCATGTTTCCCACCCACAAATGGTAGAGAAAAATGTATACTTACCCTTGATGTCTTAATGGGAATCTCTTACTATTTTAGGAATGAATTTATCAGTACAAATGAGATTTGGGATTGTCCTTTTATTCTTCTTGTGGTAGTGGGATTAGTATGATGGGAAAGATGGCCCACTTGTTGTAATTATCACCCTTTTTTTGTAATTTTCCACATTGCGTGAGTGAGGGAGTTAGCTGCACTTAACTATTCGAGGGTGGCCGAGACTGCTAGCCACATTCAACCTACAAAAACTTCTCTCTAGTGCATTGACAACAAATTTCCAACCATAATATGCTCAAGGGAAGAGGTGAAGAATAATGCATACATGTGCCTACCTAATGTCTCTGGTTGCCTTGATGTCTGCATGTTGCTTTAGAAATGGTGATTGATCTACTGGCCGTTTGGAGGTGCCATTTTCCATGCTAGTTGATTCATTCTCTCCTTGCTTTGAAAACACACACACACACACAAGTGTCCGGTTGATAAAAATTTGTTAATGAAAATTCTTCAAACGCTGGATCGATCTACTATTGTTAGAGATGAACATTGATCCTATAACAACTCCTCAAAGGTTGTGTGCCTACTCAAGATCGCTTAAATGCTTCATAATGGCTACGTCTTCACTTTGGTGTTGTCAAGTGCCTCCATATATGATTCTATAGGCTCGTACATGTTTGGATTCTTTCCTATAGTAGTCACGCAAACCCCTCCAAGATCACAATAATATTCATGCAGTGCATTCTAAATCTCTGATAAGTCATGGTGAGCTCATGGGTTAGGACTAGAAGTTTTAGTCGTGGTGAAAACTATGGAAGAAGGGGTGAAAATGGGTTATTTTCATGGACAAATATGAAAATGAGAGTGGAGAAGAAGTCAAGTTGTGTGGAAAATGAATGATGAGGCTATGTTGTACCCCTCCTCTTGTTACTAGATGAAAAACATATGATTTGAACCCTTTTTCCATGCCAATCATGCTCCTATAGCAATTCTGGTCACTCTGGTAGCAATTATGGAATGCTCCTATAGAAAAATTGTTTTATCCATATCACTCAAATAGTAGATTGGATTGACCTGAAATTTGGTCAGCATATTTCCATCATCATTATGCATAACCCCATAAAAAATCTTGGCTGACAGATGCATGAATATCAAGAACAATAAAAAATGGTAGTATGTGATGAAGGCCAATTTCTTGGAAAATGTGCAATGGAATTTTTTGAAATTCCTTGAGCATGTTACCATCATCCATATGCATCTCCCCATGAAACATCTAAGCAAAAATATGTATAATTTTTTAGATATGGTAAAAATAATTTTATGCCCCATGTATTTTGGTCTCTTGTATCAAAACAAGACCTTCTTGTAGCATTTTAGGACAATGAGGGAAATGAATGGTAAAAGGCTTGGAAATGATGGGTGGATGTTGGAGCATCTGGGCAAAGTAGGAGAAAGCCCAAGTTTGACTTCCTTTGACTAGGTTTTTGATCAATTTTTTTCTTTTTGGTGTTTTTCTGCTTGCAAACGTTGGAGAGCACCTACATTTATCAGAGAGAGATACATGGAGAAAATAATTGTTTTTCTTTTCAATTTTTTTTTCCCTAGGCCTACTACATGTCTCAATGAGGTTTTCAGATAGTAGATCTGCCTAGGTGCCTCAAAGGAGATTTTCACCTAGGATATTTTCATTTTTTCATTTTTTTCTTTCCAACCCACTAACTTCCTCAAGGAGGTTTTCAATCAGTGAGTCATTCTCAGGCACCTCAAAAGAGGTTTTCACGTGAGATTTTATTTTTTTCCTTTTTTTTCTCTCTTTCTCCATTTTTTATTTCTTTTTTCCTATCCTACTCTACTTGGAAAAACAAAATCTCTTTCAAGTGTAGGAATACTTCCAATGGAGCCATTTGCATAAAAAGATGATATATAACCTCATGTGTAGGCTCAAAACATATACTTTGCCATGTACGTAAATATTAGAAACCAAGTTCTTTGACTTTGATGATATCGAGCATTGTTGAAGAAGAGAGTGATTCTCCATGTCGTTGATTTTCTGGAACCAAATCTCAACATAGTTTTGATGCGCTTGGTTCCCTTACTCATCTAGATCATTATTCATGTCTTATTTTTCTCTGCCATTCAAATATTTTACTTTTTTCCAATTATTACCTTGCACACATAAATGACCTGATGTGAAGCATAACGTAAACTCTTCAATTTTAGGCTCCAATGGTTTCTCTACATAAAATGTGATACATGATTCTTCTCGATCTTCTTCTTCTAAATGTTGTTCTTCAATGGCATCAAGAAAATATGTTTTTTGCAATAATCTTCCTCAGTTAAGATGAATACCATTAAGATCAAGAGGATTTATTTGGAAGTGTTGTACTTCAACATTGCAAGTGGGCTTAGTTACTTCATTGTTTGGGTTTGGAAATGGTGGTACATGTAGTTGAGTGGGAGTGGATCTCAGAGATGGATGTGTTTGCGGTTGTGGTTTTGGTGGAGGTGGATGGTAGGGATAGCTTGGATTTGGGTATGGAGGATATTGAGAAAAATATTGAGGATATTGTGGATTTCTCCCATAAGTTCCTTACCAACCTTGTTGCCAAGATGGTTTTGGGGTTGACATGGCCAAGGTTGCTAAGGAAGGTGTGTTTTTCAATTCCTTTGAGATGGATGTGGATAACTTTGAAATTTTGAATTAGGTTCTTGCATCATATGAGGTTGACTAGGCTGCCATGGTATTCTTTAAGCTACATAACATAGCTGCTTTGGTGATTGAATGGGAAATCCAAGAAGATATTTTTTATTGTCATCACCTCCATCCATTTCTTCTACATTCTCTACCAACTCTTTTTCTTCTACCCACAAAAGTGGATGGTGATGTGGTCCTTACTGCACCGCGTGATGAAATGGGGGGGTTTGGTGTCGGAGAAGTATTTTATTTATTTATTATTATTATTTTTGAATAAGAATGCTAATGCAATTCAATTTTTTTTTCTTTGATATGAAATATGCCTATTGATTTTTTTTTGTTCTTGCAGAAAGAAATGAATCAACTATGGAAGAGAACAATGCATACTTTGACACCTTCCCAACAATGACATCAAAAAGTGATGAGCCCCAATATTGCAACAAGAATATTGTAACTCCCAAGGCTACCACCTTAAATCATCAACCCAGGGTTTGTACAAACGTAAGAGGCATCAACACTATATGTGCAACATGCAATGTGTTCTTATTTCGTTGATATGATGCAATGAAGTGAATGCCATGAAATTCAAGCCTAAACTAATTGCAGAAATGGAAATGTTACTCTATTTACATAAAGTAAACATAATTACTTTTGCAGAGAGGAAATCCCAGTTACTTTTGAAAAAAGGAAAGGCTATTCTACTTTGCATGAATGTAAAAGTTAATCCTGTTTGCATAAATGTAAACATTAACCTATTTGCAGAGTGTAAATGGTACATCAAAAGGAATCCTAGTATATGAAATCAATATTCAAGATATATTTTGTCAATAGAGTTCACAAGGTGTTTCATAAAGTAATCATGAAAATCATCATCATGCTCTTCAAGTCATGAATTTGTCCACTAATCCAAACTGCAAAGGAATTGCAATGGAGAAGAGGCAAGGCTTAAGAGGTATTTTGGTATTACTAAATCATGGATTCAGAGCCTAGGGTTCATGATTCAAGCCTAAGATACCAAAAACAAGCTTTTGGAGCAAATTGGGTTGAGTTTACATGTGCTACATGCGTGCTACAAGAGGTGCTACAGGAGGTATTGTTTTGCTACAAGAGCGAGAAAACTCGTTGAATTCCCAAGTAAATCAAATGAAAATCGGATGGTAATTTTTTTTATTAAGTAGGATGTTGTAGGACTCCATTCTAAGTATAATCACTCCAAAATAACCTTGTTAACACGTGCTAAAAAATAGCAGAAAATTACTATAAAAACTAGAAATTCAAGAACTAGTGAGCTAGTTAACCTACCAAATGCCTAACCTAATCAAGTGAAAATGATATGGGTTAAATTTTGTTATTAGATTGAATTGTTTAATGAATCAATACAAGTCTAATCAACTCAAATTAAGCTCATTAGAACGTTATAAAAAATAGCAGAAAATTACTACTATTTTACTACAAGGGATTTCCAGACATTCCAGATATGAGAACTAGTAAACCATTCCAAGTAGCTCAACGATGAATATTAATTTTAAAAGTTGTTCTAAGGCTGACTCATGCTTATGACTCTGAAAATAACCTACAAAACAACTCAATTCAATCATTTAACCAATGTAACCTACAACAAAAGAGGCATGAATAACAAATGCATAAATAAGATATGCAAGTGAAAAAGACATTAAAAGGAAATAAAGAAATTTTACAAGAGGGATCTGAGGGTCCTAGGATGGCCAAGCCCAAGGAAACTCAAATTCCTATGAAGGAAACCAAGCTCTAGAAGCTAAAATTGGCACCAAACTTCATTATTTGGATCAATCCAAGTACATCCCTACTAGAAATGAAAGTGGAGCTGCTAGATAACAAGTTTTCTCCACAAGAAGACTAAGAAATACATGCCCCTACTGGAAAATTCGAATTTGTACTTATAAAAAGTGATAAAGAAGCATTCTCCTTGAAAGGAGGCATCTTTCCACTAAAAAATCCCTCAAACAGTGGATATAGTTCCCAACATTAGGAATTTGCATTAAATGATAGGGAACACCTTCCTAGATTTTCTCAATCATTTCAATTCTGGAATTTGTGAAATAATTTCACAATATCCTATTCATTTATTATCCAATATTGGTTCATCATATAGTAGGGAGCAAGTCCCTAGATTATCGCATCCTCCAAATCTTCATAATCTGCCCAATATTCTCATAATATTTTACAAAAATAAATAATATTAGGCATAAATATACAATTATCTCTAAAATTTCCTAATGAACATATTAAAGATAAAAATATGTCATCTAATGCTTAAAGAGAGCTTTAGTGTTCTGAAGGATAGTTAGATGGGCCTTAATATATGTCTAATTTGGAGGCGCATCAATTATCACCCGGATGACTCAACCAATGACCCATAAGAAAAATATTATGGTACATGGCTATATCAATGAGATAAAATGTTGCTGCAATGACACCGAAATCCCATATATTTTTGAACTATCTCTCAAGCCTCTCCTCAATGAAATCTAGATGCCAAGATGAATCCATAGCCAAAGCATGACTCTCACTCATGCCCCAACTGTAGATTATTCATCAAGTTACAAGGCTATATCATGTAAATACATGACTGCCACAAGACTCAAGGCTCTCACCAATGGATGACCAAGACTCAAAATTATGTCCAATGCATGGACCACTCAACCAATAATAACAAAAATAGTGATTACAAGGCTGATCTTTGCACACATGAGTGCATCTATGGCTGAAGCAATAGACACATTACAATGCATGCCAACACATAATATCTCTCTATGCATAGTTGTTACATCAATGCACTCAAAGGTGATTTACATGGCCAAAATAACGTCTCCTTATTCATGCCAACATCAAATGTTGCTGAAACAATGTATCAATTACAATGCATGTACATTGGCCATTTCAACCATAATATCAAATAAAACATGTAGGAACATATGGATGAAACTATCACCTTCTCTTACATATGGTTGAACCAATGATTTTCTTTTATGCATGGTTGTGCATGAACTTTTCAACTAATTTTTAATGAGAACCGACAGCATATATATGTTTAAAAAATGTACTCTTTCACTCATGGAAACATATATGAAGCTGTTACAAATGAATGAGTGAAACAAATAGGATAAATGACAAAAATCCATGCAAAACTCATACCATGCATAGCTCCCCCTGAGTTAATGTATCTCCACTAAGTAGGTTGATATTGTAGGCTTATGAACTCATCATATGTTATTGCTACAACTCATGCAAATATCTTCTCTATGCTACCATTTTGCAATGCATGTACATTGGCCATTTCAACCATAATATCAAATAAAACATGTAGGAACATATGGATGAAAATATCACCTTCTCTTACATATGGTTGAACCAATGATTTTCTTTTATGCATGGTTGTTCATGAACTTTTCAACCAATTTTTAATGAGAACCGACAGCATATATATGTCTAAAAAATGTACTCTTTCACTCATGGAAACATATATGAAGCTGTTACAAATGAATGAGTGAAACAAATAGGATAAATGACAAAAATCCATGCAAAACTCATACCATGCATAGCTCCCCCTGAGTTAATGTATCTCCACTTAGTAGGTTGATATTGTAGGCTTATGAACTCATCATATTTTATTGCTACAACTCATGCAAATATCTTCTCTATGCTACCATTTTGCTGCCATACACACCCACACAGGTTGTGCTTGCATTTTATGTGCTTCTGCAATATTTTTTTGAATATGCATGACATACCAAAAGATTGCAGTGGGGATAGCTCCTCTACTTGGAATTTGAAGAAGGTCGACTCCCCCTAAGTGGATTGTCTACTTGTGAACCACTAGGTGAAACATTAGGAACAAGTTGTCCTTGTGATGTAGCGTAAGCTGCAACTACCCACAGTATGCATATAAAGTGCATGTCATATACATGTCCCAGGAAATTTAAAATTCCGTACTTGGTAAAACCTTTGCAAGTCAAGGTTTAAGGCTCCTTCAATAAACTCTATGTGGAAACATTTCATTTAACTATCCCACAAGTTTCTAATATAGGTTACTTTCACCTCTGGCACTTATCAACCATACCCTAGTCTTTAGACTTTGGTTAAAACTCAAACTTGAACCATAATACATTAATCCCATTTATTTCTATTATAATTTCCATATAATAGAAATATTTCATAACGCACACTTAAAACCTTACCTTTCCACCATTCCACAAACCTTTGCATGTATATCGACACTCAACCTACGCTTCAAATCTCAAACATTGATCTGTCTCACCCGATCCAATGGCTATTGCATTGTTCGCTCGTCAACTAACTCGAACAATCTCCAGTATCGATGTGACCCATCCAATCGAATGGCTATTGCGCAATCTCACACAGATACTTGCACAACCGATATCAGGTTGAGAGCATGTGAGAAAAGTGGTTTTCTCTTTCCATTGTGTGCTATGCGTCAGCCCTCATGTTAATCATGTGAAATTGTAGAATATCATTTACCACTTTGAGACTGCACGAGATACTACTTACCGCCTATGGAGATCGCTCTGTCCTTTTGCTAACACATGGTTTTAATCTCTGTCATTCATCTTCTTGACTTTATTTTGCGTGACTTAGTCTTAGCTGTCTATTGCACACAATCTCGTCCATTGATCTGACTGATCCAATGGTTCCTGTGTACTGTTACATTCTTTTATTTCTTACTATGCAATAGCCCATTCGGTTTTCTGCCTATGTATTTGTTCTCACCTTACGGTCTTCACTTGTTCTGATCTCAATCTCCAATTTATTGCTCCTTTACACTTCCTTCATAAATCCTTAGGTTTTAGGAAACCTCGCATTTATACCTTCGCTGTAACATTGAAAGTTTTCTCTAGTACTGCCTGTGTGTAAACCTGTACACTCTTCTCTGCACTTCTTCTCTAATTCTGCACACCTACAAACCTATGTTATGCAGAATTACTCTAATCCACACGCAGTTTATAATTCCATTAATCAATACACGCCACACAATTCAGAAATCGAATTCTCTGTCTTTATAAATAATTATTTACATAATGAATCTCTCTCTAGCTTGATTTTCTAATCAGTGGCCTTTTCCTTTCCTGCCTGTAGGCTTACAGTAAAACCTATCTAATTTTTGAACTCTAATTCTCAATCTAACTAACTAACTCTCTCTGTGCCTTTTAAGCTTACATTTATACAAAAGGTTTTGTAACCCATTTCTGGTTCAGATCCTTAATCTGCTTATCAAGTCCTAAAATCTCTCAATGATCCCTTGGGATCTCAACAACTCAACTAAATCCTAAGGATTCTCTTTAATCCCCAAAATCACTCATCATCACTCATGTTCTCCCACATTCGAGAACATTTACAAATATCTTCAAAATATCTAAGTAATTCATATTCTAAATATCTCACAAAATTACCTAAAAACATTAAAATTACATTAATTTAACACTCAGGAAACCAACTTCCTTGAAAACCTAAGACCCCCTATGTCTACTAAAATACAATGAAATTGCTAAGTTGGATGCTCCTGTACCAAACTCCCAAGGTTAAAACAGTCATGATCTCTTGATCATGTGTTCTCATATGTTGATAGAAAACCTCCAAGGTCCCAAAATTTAGTTTGTAGTTGTTTGAATGCTCTGTTCCTTTCTTGTTGTTGCATGTTTGTTATCTTCTATTTCATCTCCCTCTCCTTGTCAATCAGTTTCAAATTTTGATTGATCACTCTTCCTGTTGCTGTCAATCTCCTCCATCCGGATTGCTTCAACATTAATTGCCATAATTCTTCAATCTCTATCTCTAGCACATCCTTAGGTTGGTATATACTCTGCCATTTGTTGGTGTAATCTATCCACTCATCTTCAAACTGTTGTTCATTATCTTCTCTTTGAAGTTTTCGGATTCTTACTACCGCCATTTCATCCCTACCCTCTTGTGATTTTCCAAACAACCTTTGTTCAATATCTGTAAATTTACTTTCAAAAAGTAAATTGTCCTCCAATTCCCCTTGTACTTGATTCCTCTCAAATACATCACTATACTATTCATCAATTCCAACATACTTTCCTTCCTCTTCTTTGACAACCCACAATAATTGTCCTTCATTTCCTTGACTGATTCTGCCAGTCAATTTAACTTCTCCAAGCATGATATCTTCATGCTTTTCTTTTTCCTCATCAACATGTTCGACCTGGCAACTTCCAGTCTTCTTCAGTTCTAAAACTGACTCTTGAACTTGGAACATGTCTGTCTCATTTTCATCAAATCTTGTAATCATAAAACAATTATTAGAATTAAAAATATAAGGCCTCATTACCTTTTCCTTCTTTGGCATCATCTCAGTATGTTGCTCTGATTTTTCCTCCTCTATCAGCACATCAGTATGCTGATTCAACCTCTCTAAAGAATTCTCTAAAGGACTCTCGAGACTGTTAGCAAGTCTCTCTTTTACACCATCTTCTTTAATGATGTCTTTCTTCTCTTGTCCACTGCAGTGAACTCCTTCGTCTACAATCACACTGTCATACTCTGAGTTTTCCAACAAATACTCTAGTAATTCAATTTCTCTTTAACACTTCATAAGTATTCCATTATCACTTATAATTCCTGCATTTATACACAATTTATCAGTTTGAGAATTACAAGGTTCAATAGTCTCAACTGTTGCTTCACATATCAGTTCTTCAGATTGAATCTCATCTCCTTCTTTCACAAGAAATTGTTCCTGTGTTATAACAATTTCAAACATCAATGTATTACTACATTCTTTCTGCTGCAATAATTCACTGCTTTTCTCATTCAAGAGACATTCTCCATCATTATTTACTTCTGAATATTTATCTTCTGAAAGATACTCTTCCATACTTTTGACAACTTCAAAATACTACTCATCCTTTGCAAAACCTGTAATCACATCAAAATTACTAGATTCAAATATATAAGGCTTTATAACCTCTTCTGCTACCTTTGTCCACATTTCTTCATGCTACCTTGAACTATCACAATAGTTCATGAGATATTTAACTGATCTCCATTCTTCATCTTCACCCAAAACTTCACCCTATTCTGCTTCACAAATGGAAACTTCCATTTACAACTCAGCTTCTCTGAGTTTTTCCATGAGCCACTTCACTTGCCTCTACTGTAGCCTTCTCTATAACTTATGCCATTCGACTGCCTTTCTCCTCAAGACCCAACCTTGTCTTTTGTTTTCCTTTAGCAGCGTCCTTAATACATCAAGTTGTTCTTTTAACTCAAAAATTTCCTTGTCAAGCTCCTCTTGACTCATTCTCTTTCCATTTGCCTTGGCATCCTCCTTCTTCACTTTTCTTCTATTGTGGTCTTCCTTAGAACCTCTGTTATCTCTGTTATGACTATCAATAGTCATGTCCTTCTCTATCTTTATGAGTTCCTCACTCACTTGCTATGAGCTGCATTAAAGCCTCTGCAATAGCAAGTCCCTCCTATTGCCTTACCTCACCAAGCTTTCCTCTATACTTAGTCTTTTCGAAAGCACTTGGTCTATTCTCTCAAACCTCTTTGAGCACTTCTCTGTGCTCCTTCTAGGATTCAACTCATTTGCACCTTTTAAGAACACAACTATCCTCTTGTATTTCAATCACAAATGAAATACTAGGTTCTGGTCACCTTTTCTTTCCTCAGAAATTCTTACCAACTTCCTTCATCCCTTAGCAATTCTACCCACATCCTCTGTGGAATTTCCTTTATGATCTTTTCATGAGCTGAAACAAAACCTATGCGGTAACAAGTCCTCCTTTCTACACGATACCTCGCTAAGCTTCTCTCCTTTGAGCTTAGTCTTTCGGTATCTTTCCGGTTCTTTCCTCTGGAACCAATTGAGCACTCCTTGCTCTAGGTTGCTGCAATCTTTTCACCTTCTTCTGCCACTACTCGTGCGACAATATAAAGACCAAAAACTCTCCAATATTCAAACCAAATTAAAACAAAAACATATCATCTCACCTTCAAGACATATACATGATCTTGTTCTACCATTCATTTGCACTTTGAATGGATTGTTCTCTGTTTCTTTGCATCTACAAATTCTGCTACACTTTATCTTTGTGTGCCTATTGTTTGTTAGATTTAAAATTTGATCTCCTCTTTCCTGTATACAAACCTTCAAAACATAACTTTGTTCTAAGTTTTCTCAAAGAATTCTTACACGCAGAATTTCCTTGTTCGGCTCTAATACCAATTGATGCAGCCTAAGCTGCAACTACCCACATTATGCATATAAAATGCATTTCATATACATGTCCCAGGAAATTTAAAATTCGTTACTTGGTAAAACCTTCACAAGTCAAGGTTTAAAGCTCCTTCAATAAACTCTATGCAGAAACATTTCATTTAACTATCCCATAGGTTTTGACTATAGGTTATTTTCACCTCTGGCACTTATCAACCATACCCTGGTATTTAGACTTTGGTTAGAACTCAAACTCTAACCATAATACATTAATCCCATTTATTTTATTATAATTTCCATATAATAGAAATATTTCATAACCCACACTTAAAACCATAATTCTCACGCTAACTAACTAACTGTCTCTATGCCTTTTAGGCTTACATTTATACAAAAGGTTATGTAACCCATTTCTGGTTCATATCCTTAATCTGCTCATCAAGTCCTAAAATCTCTCAATGATCCCTTGGGGATCTCAACAATTCAACTAAATCCGATTCTCTTTAATCCCCAAAATCATGACATCAATTCCTAATATAATATTTACAATATTTCAAAATCTCTCAATCCTCACTAATCACTCATCATCACTCATGTTCTCCTACATTCGAGAACATTTACGAATATCCTCACAATATCTAATTAATTCCTATTCTAAATATCTTTCACAAACTTACTTAAAAACATTAAAATTACATTAATTTAATACTTAGGAAACCAACTTCCTTGAAAACACAAGACCCCCTATGTCTACTAAAATACAATGAAATTGTTGAGCTGGATGCTCCTGCATCACCTTGTAATCCTTTGGAGATTTACTAGAGTTATAACATTTCAACTCATCTTTTCTCTTCTAAACTTTAGTAGGATGTGATCTAATAGGAGTCTATTTTTTTCTCCACACCTTCCATGTCTTCATTGGCTAGGCTGCACATTTTGTAGGCTTTGTTTTACTAAACTTGAAAGCAAATTCCTTAGGGCCAAGGTTACCATAATTAAAACATTCAACATTAGCATAAAATTTACCTTGGCTTGCATTCCACTTCATCATTATTTTTTTTCTTGCAAAATACTTGTAGTCCATTTCCATATGTCCAAATCCCTTGCAAGAAAATAAATAACCATATAATAAACTTTGATACCTTCTATTGCAGATCCTTGGACCATGTGGGTGATATGTTCTTGACTAATTTTTTTCTCCTTTAGAGTGTTACTGCATTTACCATTGTGCTTTCCTTGTCTTTGTTTTTGTTGATAGGTGCTTCTCTTCCCTGGATTTCCTTGCTGATACTGGAACTTCTGCTTGTTTCCTTGGTTGCTACTCTTAGTAGGCACATGGTTTTCCACTCTTTCTTCTTTTTCTTTCATGAAACATACTTCTTCTTGAAATCCCAAACTAGTCTTGATCTCTGATCTCTACAAGTCTTCTCCACTATACATACTTTGCAACCTATCTAACATCTCTTTTGCAATATCACGGTGTCTTAGATAAAGGTTATCATATTTTGAAAGCCCATACAAAATAATTCCTTTAGCTATATCATTAAATTCATTTTTCACTCCATATCCTACTAAAAACATAATATTTTCATCGAGAGACAACAAATACATATCTAATTTCACCTTCCACATTGCACATTTACCTCCATGAAGAATTGGAACTCCTTGTTGATCCATTCCAAAAACCAAATCATTTTTTTCTGAATCCATCCAGGTCTACTCTTCAGCGATTAAGTTGCAACAAAGAGCCCCACTCTAATATCACTTATTGGAAACCTTTAACAATATTGAGAGAAGGGGGGTGAAACAATATTGTGATATATCGACCAATTTTACCACTTTTTTTTTTTTCTCAAATCACAATTCATGTATTCATTAACAGCATAGTATATGAGCATATCTAAACAATAACAATATTGATGCATGAAGCTTATAACACATAATCAAATAACCATGAGAAAAAACAAGAAAAAGCACATCATCACATGGGGACATAGGATATAAGGTGGAAACCCAAAGGGTAGAAGCCACCACTGGTTGATAGTCTTCATCATCTTCTTATTATTAATATTCAAATCTTCTTTTACATATGATCACTGGCCACCACTGGTGTGCAAGCCACAACTTGCTAGTCAAGCGATCTGCTACTCACTCCAGGCCACTACGTATATCAGTTTTGCAGGCCACCATCTGCCAAGAAACCACCACTTCCTCAAATTTACGTGTCATCACCTACTAGAAGCCACCACTCCCAATAAGTCTTGTCCAAACAACATTGGTCTATCTAGCCACCACTCCCAGGTTCTCAAGACACTACCTGAAGGATGTTGCTAAACCTTGAATACGTAAGCCACCATTTTCTCAGTGAAGGCCCCAACCTTCAAGATCTCCTATGGACCATGTTTCATAATTTTTCATACTGGATCCATGATCTATACAATCAAACACTTGTGAGCCTCATTTCATGCATTTTCATATTAGACTCACAATATCCTCTATGCTCATACTGTGGAATTTAATCTGCAACACACTAACCAATCTGCATATAAAAATTTACAACACATATAATCCATAATCAATACATCACCTTAGCACAATAAATCTACTCATTTAACTCAAATTGATCCTCATACTCAACCATCGCTAACAAACTCTTCTAGCCATACAAAAATCATTCAAATATGTTACAATAATGAACTCTCCAATGGAACCCCTACAACACAAACACATTAACAATATGATCTTCGATCTACAATCTTTACAACAACAACTACAACAATACTCTGATTTTCATATCAGTAGAAACTAACAATAATCCAATCTGCAACACAAGGATTTTAGATACAAGATACACTATAGCTCCATTATCCTCTGACATATAATCCGAAACTAATCTCTGAATCTCACTCGATCTTTGCATATCAATAACTCACATTCTCTCTCAATCCAACCCCTTCTATTGCACACTATGGCTTGTTATCAATGATGGAAGATGTAATTGATACACAACACTTATCCTCATCATATTTTATTTCATCACTTTCTAGAATGAATATTAACTCAAGTTGACTCTATCTACCAAATACCATGTGCAAAACCAAAGTAAGTGCCCCTTGAATTCACCGGAGTGTGCAAAAAATATGGGAAATTCACTGTAGAAGGGGCAATGCAAGTTTTCCATTTTGGAAGTGAGTTATAATGCATGATTCTCCACTTTGAACTAATTTATAGTGCATGATTATTCACTGTGACTCGAGTTACATTATTTTTTAGGCCAAAACTCAGTCAAACCTTAGTCAAACTATTTCCATCTTCTAGCACACCGTCTTTAACACATGTATGACCTACCCAATCCTTATAAAGTCTCAATAACACCTTAGCAACCTATGTACACATTAGTAAACCTTCCTCAACCAGCCACTTGTGTCTCTTCATGTAAGTTCCTTCTTCAACTCCATTTGCAGCTCAACTTCAAGTGTAAGCTCTAGACAAGATGAAAAACTATTATTTGTAGTTCAACTTCATAACCATACACATGTTGACATCATACAAGGCATAGTACTCATACATATTTTGACATTAATGGAAACACTACATTGTTAACAAAAATATAATTAAGATGGTAATATTTTTAAACATAACATGTTATCCTAGAAACCCCAATCCAAGGAAAAACCAAGCAACACAATTATTTTAGTGTCCTCGACCAAAACTTAGCCAAGCTTGTTAGAAATACAATGATACTAAGAGGTTGGGGGGGGGGAAGGGAGTAGGCGGGTGAATCAATATCACATAGATTTAACTTAAATTCCATTTATTGTTCTTAAAATTGAAATCACATCACATAAGTAAACATTAACACAGTTCATGAACACAAAGATTAAAGTGGAAATTCAAACTTGAAGAAAAACACTTGAATGTTTTTTTATCAATCTTCAATTTAATGCAATATTATAGGAAACCACCTATAAAGACACCAATATTTTGTAAGCACCAACTTACAAAATTGTAGGATCGAACTTGTTAAGAATATGAGGAAAACAATCCTCTATAAGCACTAACTTATAGTTTTTCATTATTCAAGAGTCAATTCTGAGGCTTGTTATCTGTTAAAAAAAAAATTCTACCCTCCTAGCAGATTTTACCCAACACTGCTCTAGAGCTAGAACTCAGCCACTAACCAGGACTTGGCCTCCAACTAGAAAAGACAATTATAACTTGGCCTCCAACAGATGTTAGGTAGGGACACACTACCTTCTTCTTCACTTCATAACTCGATTTTTCTCCTCCTATTCTTGGTTCACAAGGTACGAACCCGTGTTCTACTTCCCTCTTCCTTCTCTAAATAATTTTAGAACATATATGAATTCCTCTTCACTAATGGAAAATCTCTCCTCTGCATACCACCTATTTATAGGCTTTTGGTTACCTACGCTTTGGCAAAATTAAGAAAGGGCAGAATATGTAAATATATTGAAATGAATACATTAAAAAAATCATATCTCCTGAACTATGAGGAGTTAGAAGGTATGCTACTTATTGTTGGAAAGGACATGAAATATCTTATTTGTCTATGTAACTCTCTTTCATTTAGATAGCATTAGACATCAATAATAACCATTTTTAACAATCTCTCTCTTTGTTATTGATGCAAATATTTTGATATCTTCTTCTTCTGATAATTGCTCCCCTTGTCTGAATTCTCACCCCCTTTGACATCAATAAAAAGATGGTGCTCCCCATGGGTCTATTATTTTCTTTACTAAGATAAAGGAGAGATCACTCCCTATTTCTTCCTAATATATTTAAAAGTTTATTTGTGTAGAGGTTTGGTAAAGATGTTAGCAATCTGTTATTTGTTCCAATATATTCCATCTTGAAATTTTGATCAATGACATGTTCTTTGAGGAAATGATACTTGGTTGGAATGTGCTTTTTTTTAGTGCATGATAATATTTCTTGATATATTGAATACACTAGTGTTTCCATAGAAAATGACAATTGGGTGACCATGTTCCACTTTGATGACTTACAAAGTGTTTTTCATCCACATAACTTGGGCAGAACAATCTATTACTGTTATGTATTTAGCTTTAGTAGTAGAAATAGAAATTTATGGTTGCTTTTTACTTGACCAAGACACAAGAAAATATCCTAGGAAAAATGCACTTCCATTGGTGATTTTTATGTCATCAATTCTACCCACCCAATCAACATCTGCGTATGTTGTCAATATAGAATTTTTACTCTTAGGATACCAAAGACCAAAATCAAGTGTGCCCTTTAAGTATCAAAATATCCTCTTTTCTACTTGCATATGTGATTCCTTTAGTGTTGATTGAAATATTGCAACCATTCCAACTTTTGGCATAATATTTAGTCTTGAAGCTGTCAAGTATAGTAGACTCTCAATCATATACCTATAAAGAATTGAATTGAATTCAAGGGATTCATCATCCTTAACTTGCATCTGATAGTCGTAGGGGTACTAACTGGTGAAAATTCTTCCATTTCAAAATGCTTGAGCATTTCCTTGAGGTTTTTGGTTTGGGAAACAAATATTACTTCCTTAGTTTGAGAAACCTATAGTCTAAGGAAGAAGGATAATTCTCAAATCATTAACATTTCCTAAGAAAATCCATGACTCGTATCATTGTCATTTCTTCCAAAAATGAGATCATCCACATATAAAAGTGTAATTAATAAGATGCCATTTTCCATATTAATGTAGATATTGTTGTAAGTAACCCCTATTTTGAAGCCTTATTATTGAAGATAGGGGTCCCACCTAGCATACAACTCTTGGAGATTTTTTTAACCCATAAAGAGATTTCTTCAATTTTCGCACACAATATTTATTTTTGAACAAGTAAAAACCTTCTAGCTTTGCAATGTATACTTATTCCTTTAATTTTCCATTTAGAAAGGATGGTTTAACATCCATTTGATAAAATTTGAAGCCTTTAGAATTCACAAAATATCAAAAACATTCTTAAATCTTCTAATCTAGAAAATAGAGAAAAGGTTTCTTCAAAGTCAGTTCCTCCAATTCGTGCATAGCCTATACACACAATTCTTCCTTATTTATGATAATTTTTCCATCTTCGTTCATTTTGTTTTTTAATACCCACGTACTCCCAATAACGTTTTTATCTTTTAGTTGTAGCACAAGTTCCCAGGTTCTATTTTTCTCCACTTGATTCAATTCTTCTTCTATAACATTCACCCAATGTTGGTTCATACTGGCTTGTGCAAAATCCTTTGGATCTATTTTGGATAACAAGGCAAAATTGAATTTTCATGGTGAATTGGTCATTTTTCTCTACGTTTGTATACATACATCAACATATCCAATAATTTGGTTCTCTGGGTGATGTTTTTGCACAAATTTAAGAGTTGTCTTGGATGGAGATTGTTCTTTTTTTTTTTTGTTCTTTCTTTGTAGTAGTCTCTTTTTTTTTGTGAATAAGATATAATATATTACTGAAATAACCCAGAAATTACAATGTTTGGGTTGTGTAGGGGAGAGAGCCTGACACAAGAACCAATAGAGTAGCCTGATCTGGCCTTAGTTTTTCCTTTTTACATTATAGGCATAGAAAAAATGGATTATGTGGCCTATGGTAGATACAATGGAGAATTTTCAGAAACAAAACCGTAACACTTTTTACAACGTACTCAAAAAATATAGTATAGATTATAGCCGTAGTAGAGCATTTTAGGCCTGAGGTTTTTATTTCTGAGACTGAGAAGTCCGCAACAGTCAGGACTCCGCTGATGAAAAGAGACAAAAAAGAGTTTTCAGAATTCATTCTTGGTTGGTGGTAACCAGATATTCATCCAAGTTGATGGGAGTCTCTCGAGTACTCCCCTCCTGCTACACGGTGGTGTTTGGATGACTGGTGGAGGCACCTGCACACTCTTTCTTGATGCTTGGCGAGCCTTCACCTGTAGAATGAACCTTTTCCATTGATTTCTTCTTGATTAATGTGTATTGTGGTGAGTCTTGAGTTATGAAACATTAGTGGTAGACGAATTCGACATATATTACAAACTTCTCAGTTAGTCTGTCAATCTTTCTTTCGAGTGCCTTGGTTTTCTCCTCCTTCTCCTACATTGCAAGCCCCATGATTTTTTTCATTTTCCACCATGTTTCTATGGTTCACCCACAAAGGTTCTCATAGGCTCTGGTGAGGGTAGGATTAGGGATCTAGATGAAGTCCATGTCAACTTCCTCAGTTGTGACCTCTCTGCAAAGAACATTTGCTTGGGCTTCCAAATTGGTGATGCACTCTTGTGTCTCTAGATTAACAACCACCACATATTTCAAAATTGCATGCCTCGCGGAAGTCTCCACGTGAGTAGTGGGGGGTGAACCCAATGACTGCCATCGGGAGGTTGTGCCACTGTGCTCACCGCCCTGACTAGAGCCAGGGATGGAGCCATGCTTCGGGGCCACGGGAAAAATAGAGGGGCTGGGGAGTAAGAGGAACTAGAGAGAGGAGGATGACCAAGGAGAAATGAGAGCCGAGGGGAAGCTAAGGGGGAGAAGGGTGAGGGGGGAATAAATAGAAGCTAGGGGATGAAGGGAGGCAAAGAGCAGAGGCGAGGGGTGGGAAGGGAAAGCATGCAAAGAACATATGTGATGAAGTGGAAGAAAAGCCATGTAGAGAGGAAGTGATAGGAAGGCGGTGTCCACACAAGGGAGAAGGGAGGTCACATTAAAGGCCATCACATCTAGTGTGCCAAGGAATGGTCTCAGTGTGTACGCCACAATGTTATCCTTCCTTCGATACTTAGAATTGACCTTGAAATGATGAAGGGTACGCGAACAATTATTTTTTGGTAGAGTGGTTAACTTTTTTGTTGATGGTTGCATAGTGCTAACGGAGGTCATTGTCCTCTAGGTCATTCCATGATTTTGATTTTAGTTAAAGGGTCCTCATTGTACCCTCATTTGCGAGTCTATCTGTGAGCTTATTTCCATTCCTTCTGATGGCCTAAAAGTGGAGGCTTGCCATGTTGTCTACTCTATGTTTCAACCGATGTATAATTTTGTTTAGGCATCATTTTTCTGAGAAATGTTCCACGTCGATGCCCTATTGTAGTTTTTTTCCTATATGAGTGGCTAGTGAGGAGTCCCCCTCCACGATCAGAGGACTAAACTTTAGTTTGTGTGCGATGGTAATGCCATTTTCCAGAGCATGAAGTTCAATGAAATTGTTTGTTGCTGAACCTATGTTATCCTCATATATCCATATTATTTCACCTTTTTTGTTCCTAAAGGCCCCTCCAAAACTGGCTTGGCTCGAATTACCTTTAGCTACACCATCATAGTTGAGCTTATAGGTACCAAGCTCCAGTGACCTCCATAAGTATTTTTGATTGTCCTTCCTAGAGAGGGAGGTGACTTCGAGAACCTTGATTTGGAGGAGGCCCAAATTGAGAGAACTATTTCTTCGGAGTTGGTGGGAGGGGCTTTGGAAGACTAAGTGGGTAGAGAAGCCACAGTTACCTGGATTGCACTTTTAATCTTTGATAATACAATTTACTCCTGAGTGGAGATGCCATGGAAAATTCTTGCATTGCGCTCCTTCCATAGTGCCCAGTGATGAGTGCCAGTATTGCAGCAAGAATGTTGCAACTCCTGGGCTACCAACTTTACTTTATCAACCTGGGGTTTGTATAAACTTGGAGGTGACAGTGCTGTATACACAAGTAAAAGTGATGGTTCTGCCTTTTGTCACTGTTCAGTTGGCGAGAGACCACTGGGGTTTTCAAGCCAGACTTCTATGGAGTTAGAATAAGCTTGGTTTCCCGATGGAAGAAAGGGAAATCTCCTCTAAGGGAGAGCTACTCTATTGCAGTAATGAAAAGACCGAAATTCAATGCTAAATCACACCATTTCCTAATTAACTGCCAAGAAACTATGCTTTACAATAATGTTAAATTAACATGAAACAAATGCTACGATCTAAGCATGGAAATAAAAAGGATCAAACATCACTAATGTACAAGTAAAGGGACTGAAATAAAAATCTTTTTGTCTTTTTGCCTTTTCATGCAAAATCAAGTATGCAAACTAATTTCTTTTGGTGATGTGGTGGGTGAATTAAGGATGTTGGAGGATGGATGGAAGGGTTAGGAGATAGTTGGATTGCGTGGGAGACCCTTGGGTGACCTTTGGTGACTTCCTAGAGGTTTTCCCTCAATTCGGCCTCAAAATAGGCCATTACAGGAAAACCTACAGGATATACTAGAAACCTATAGGATTCCCTGTAAACCTATAGGATACAATCGAGAGAAAAATGGGAGGTGTTGGAAGCCATGGAAGGCTTAGGGAACGTGGTAGATGGGAGGAATCAAGTGAGAAAAGGTCTAGGATCACTCAGAAGTCAACAACAAGGATAGAAGATGGTTGGATTCGCTCAATGTGCTTGGAATAATTTCTATGTAAAATGATGAAAACTAGTGAAGGCAATGGTGAAAACAAGGAATGACTATGGTGGATGAAGTGGATGGTAGTTTCTGGCTATGAAGTCTTTGTCTACTCTTGAAGCACCTGCTCTACATAAAACATGTGTAATTTCCAAAAATATATGTAAACAAGAAGCATTCTCATAAGCTAGAAAAGCAGAATTAATGACTAACTGCCTACATTATGCATGAAGAAAGTTGTTGAAAGGAATGAAAGCATGGATGAGATCTACTGCAAGAATGAAGATAGAAGAGATGGCAATGAAATCCTACTTTGAAAAACTAATCAAATGCTATCTTAAATACAGTAAACTCTAAATCTCATACAAGAAATAGAAATCTATGTTTTTGGGGCTACATAAGGGTCCCTTCCTCAAATCATGATCCCAAGGGGAGGAAATGAGGCCAAGACACCTACTGATAGCATTTTGGTGCTCTTTTTATCCTTGCTAACCTTCTCTTGAAGTAAGGCACAAACCGAAGCAAACTAATAAACGACCAATCCAATCTACACTACTTGCAATGAAAATACATGTAAAGACAAATTAACAATGAAGCTATGAGACTAATCCAAAAATACAGATATAAGAAAGAGGAGCCTTGGCTGCTAGGGTTGGGCCCTAACCCAAGGGCTTCAGTCCTCTGATTTAACTGAGTGCTAGCTCAAAACAAAACTCATTCTTATTACCAAAACAAAAAATTACATCTATAAAAATTCCACAAGTCTGGAGCTCGAAAATAACTTAGATTTTTACAAAAAAAAATCGAATCCTAATGAGGCTCTAGGCCTCTCTACTTATACAACTGAAGTCCCCAACCACTTGTTTCAAATTAGGAAGGCTCAACTCCCAAACTCAAGATAAACTAGCTCTTTGTTTCTCACTTGCTCGACTACCTTCTAATCCTCATGACTTGGTTGCTTGCACTCCGCGTTGGTGTGATAAATGGAGGAATATTTGAATGGTGGAGAAGTAAATGAGGAGGATTTACCTCCTACAATCCCTATTCCTTGTCCCATTTGATTTTTAACCTTATTCTTTGCCAAAATTCCTTGATTTTCTCCTTCAATCCTGCCTTCAATGTATATTAGTCTACTAGGCACAATATCCAAGTCTAACTCATCTCATAAACAAAATATAATCATAAACATGTAATAAGTTGTGAGAAAAGTTTGTTTGACTAAGCTAGGAGGTGAATTAAGGCTCATATAATTACCCAATGATGAGGCTCATCATCACTCCCTACTAAAAGTGTTGCTCATCCTCTGAGCAGCTCAATCAATATCCATATCCTTCATAGCTCTAGTGGCCTCCCTCACATCCCATGCCTTTGTTGTGGTTTCCTTTGCTTGTTCATAGAAGCCTGCTTTATTTTCTACCTCCTCCCACTGCCTCTTTTCTTCTTCTTCCTTCCTTCCTTCTATCATTCCTAAGAGTAGTGGTGGACTGAGTTTCAAGCCAATCTAATTGACTTTTAGCCTTTGCATAGGTTGCTTGTACATGGGTGTTTTGTTCAGTGCTTCTCTCAATCTTTGAGGAGAGTGGTACTCTCTTGTATTTAAGTTTTATGGAAATGTGTTCCATCTCCTTAGGAAAGCATGTATGCTATCATCCCCTAACAACCTAAACATGTCCTCATAATGTGAAATTTCTTGCTCTTGGGTAGCAAGATACCTGGGTGCAAGATAAGGGTCATTTGCAATCAAATTATGTGTACTGATGAGAGCCATTGGATCTGACTATTCAACTCTGATCATAAGAGGTTCAGTTTGTTCTCTTGCCAATATCTTATTCATCTTTGTAGCCCTTGTTTCCTCATGGTTCATCCATGATGCCAAGGCCATCAACTATAAATATCCTAGCTTTGCATTCATGTCTGTTAAGGCCATGTTATGCAAATAAAACTCACACATATTGGCCTTATCTACTAGTGTGCTTTGATCACAAAGGTCAATGAACTACTTGTAGTCTTGAAATAACATCGTGCCTCTCTGTGCTAGGGTCTTAATCTAGAATTGCAAACATTGTTTCTTGAGGTATAGGGCATAGGATTTAGTTGGCATCCTACACTGGATTGCTTCCAAAGAGAGATTGGCCATACATGCCAATTAATTCTCTCTTTCTTGCAGCTATCCTCTTAACCATGCATTTTCTGTTTCTAGTTGATTCTTCATTATGGCTTCTCTGTTTCTCAAGCTACTTAGCTCTCTGCCCATCTCCTTGAGTTTCTCCTCCATGTTCCCAATGTCTTACACCCCCTTGGATTTGGAAATATGCATCCATCGATGAGTTTTGGCTCTCTCATTCTCAAGCTCAAAGAATAGCAGAATAACAAATTTTTGAGGAATAACCCTGCCTCCTTCAATAAACCTATAGTAGGAGTTAAGATTAGGTTGGGGGCTAGGTTCCTTTAACTCTGGGTCCTCTTCTTTAGTTTCTTGCTGTTGGCCTCCATCATTTTCCAGTTTTTGTGTCTCCTATAGGTTCAGCAGAGTATCCTATAGCACTGCTTCAGCTTCCTGTACATCCTACTATGTATCTTGTAGGATTGATTTTCCGTTGGAAGAGGTGGATCTAGTCATAGGCCTTCTCACATAGGTGATAGGAGACTTAGGAGAAGTCATTTTGTCTTGTTGTTTAGGTGATTCCTCAATCACAATGGGAATTTTGGTTGGTGTTTGGGGTTTCCCCTGCCTTATTATTATGCTTTTCCTTCTCCTGAAATAAAAGGGGGTCTGCCTCTGTCTTTTTCATTTTTACTTGATGGGGGTGCTAAGAGTAGTGAGGGCAGCTATTGCCTTTCTCTCATTGGGTTCTAGAGACACCCTAGCTAACTCCTCCTTGTCTTCTGCCACCTCTTTCCCATTGCTTTCTTCACCTATGTCTTTCCTTTCTTCTTCCTCTTGTAGATCCTCATCTTCTTTATCGGTTTCCTCCTTAACATCCTCCTCTATTTCTTCATCATCCTCCTTCTCTTTCTCCTCTTCTTCTTCTTCTTCCTCATTTTCTTATGTTTCATCTTATTCTTCATCCATCTCATCTTCATATCCTTTTGCTTCTTCTTCTTCCTGATCTACTTCTTCTTCCTCTGCTTCAGTCTCTTCCTCATCCTTTCCATTGACAGTAGGACTATCATCATATGTGAGAGCTTTGATGTCCTCCTCTGCCTGCATGTCTCTAAAAACTGGCCATTGTATAGGAATTTTGAGGTTTTGGAGGGTATCTTCTATAAGGATTCTAATTAACCCATGGTGAGCTAACTGTTGTGAATTTACCTCTTGCACCTTGATGCTTGTGTCTATCAGTGATTGCAGCAGGAAGTATGGTATGTTGAGCCTATGGTGAGGGGGTGTTTCTGCTCCAAATCTCAACTCTTCAAGAAGCCTAAAATGATAGCCATATACCATGTTAGCTTCCTGCTGCAGCAGGTTATTCATTTTTCATGATTGGCATTTTACAAGCCAAATATGTCGTACTTTGCTTGCTGCAATGTTCCATATTTGTTTAACAGTCTCCAAGCGAAGAAGGCTACTTCAAGTTCATCCAATTGCCTTCAAATTTTGTAAATTTATCCCGGTATCGCTATTTTTCAGTTAAAGGGAGGTCCAAACAGTTTAATCTTGGTCTCCCTAGGTTTAAATTTCTTGTTTTAGAATATAAAGATTGTAAATCTGTCCAAACAGTTTAATCTTGGCAGATTCTTAGATAGTTAGAGAAACAGAGGAGCCCAACAGCTTAATCTGGGTTCTGGAAGAAATAAGGTTAGTATGTAGATAGGAAAGCATCAAAAGAAAAATGAACGACGGGTTTGCAAGTCTAAGTGCACCCCCAAACAAAAGAAGAAAAAATGCTAGGTAAGTAGGCTAGGTAGGTAGGTCTGAGGTTGTTGAATTGCTGACCAGTTCCAGGTTTTCAGGTGTCATATCATTCAGGACATAATCAGCAAGGATTTGTATGCAAAAAAGATCAAAAGAGGTATAACTGACTCCCCTTCTCTGTTCCCCCCAATCATTAACTAACTTCCCAAAAGAGGTCAAGATCTGCTTGACACCTCTTAACTTCCATCATCTTCATAACACTGGCTTAAGTAAAGATCTGCTTTACTCAAAATTGTTCCATATTTTCTCCTAAAGTATGGTCCTACCCCCTTGTAACATCCTAAGCTCTCTTGAACTTAGCGCTTTCTTACCATCTCCATATTAACCACTAACATTATTATTTAGCTCCCTATTCTTCCCATCCCCTATTAATATTAAGTAAAATCCCCCTACGTAATATCCCTCCCCCTGGTTGAAAAATAACCATAAGTACTCCCCGGGAATTGCTCAATTTATCTGAAACTCAGCAAGAACCCTTGACCTCCAAAACCACCTCCCAGATACAATGGACTCCTTCCAAAGTATAAAATCCCTCTGAGGAAATCGGACCCCTTCCGAAACCTCCAATGCCCTTCACACCCACTTACGTGCTCTCCTCCCAAAACTTACAAGCTCAAAGCCATATCGCATCGCAACATCGCACTTTCATCTCCATGCAGGTCATCACCCATCTGTCTCCACCGATGCGATATTGCGATATCGCCGATCGGTGGTCGCAAGCGCCGAGTGTCCAACTCATTCACCCCTCCATTTCCCACTGATGCGATATTGCGATATCGCCGATCGGCGGTCGCAAGTGCCGAGTATCCAACCCAAGCACCCCCGTTCCCCGCCGACGCGATATCGTGATATCGCATCGGAGTTTCTTCATCACATTACCTCCAGTATCTCACCACATCACTCTGTACCAGGGACCCATAGCTGACGTCATCCACTGTACAGCCGATGCCATGCTTACGTCAGCAGCCAGAAAGCCGAAACTTCTCGCAGGAAGAAAAATCGCACTTCGGAGCTCCAGATCAAGAAACAGAGGCAGTTTCCGATGCGCGATTAGGGCGAAGTGCTAATCGCGCATCGCTACGGGAAATAGGCCATTTCTAGGAATCTTCAGGGAATCTTCTGTTTTCCTAGCCCATTGCGCGCCAAAAAGCCCGAAAATCGCCCGATCATGCCAAAAGGATCCGGTTTAAAGACAACAGTAGATCAATCACAGAGTTTAAAGTGTATCAAATCAAATCATCAGGCATCAAGCGTGTCAAAGAGTATCAGTCGACGGCGGGAGCCATCAATGTAGCAGCAAAGAGTATCAGCGAATATCTTGAGCAGCGGCCCGAAGCACGAGAACATTTAATATCTTCCAGCAGATTCATAGAAAGAGGGTGAAACTACTTGAAGCTCTCAAATCGTAATTATTGCACATTCAATTCACACTAGAGCCGAACTGCAGTTCCCAAAGCACAATCACTCCAGTAGCACCGCATCTAGCCCCCAAGGGCCACCTTGTCACCTATTCCGATCCAGCTGCCCCTAGTGCAGCCAAAAAGATTTACTTGCATTTAATTCCAGCAGCACTTAGATTTTTGAAGAGTTTAAGCAAACCTGTCGAGGTCACTTGTAATGATGTTTTTCTGATATTTTGCTTATAAATACCACCCTGAGCAATGTTGTGAGGGGTTGGTTGGTTGGTAGTAGTTGTTGGTCAGTCTTCTTTCCAGCATTTTCTCCGAGCAGAGACTCACACTGTAACTGTCATAATTTCCATAATCAAAGATTGCTGAAAGCATGGATTGCGAAACTACTTGATGTTTTCTCTTGGCCAAGGAATGATTACAGAATTCCTGTGCTTCTACATGATTCAATAAGTGTTTCTCTCCTCTGTTTACTTTATGTTTTTTACCACTGTTCCGCCTTCTAAATTGCAGGAAAAAAGAATAGCTTAAGATTTGTTCCATTACACCTTAAGTTCAATTTCTGCATTTCTCGATGTTTTCTTCAGAAATAGCTATGAGCATGTATACTTAAATGA
>APFE030301828.1:206258-228107 GCA_000404065.3 Pinus taeda
TCTAAGTGCACCCCCAAACAAAAGAAGAAAAAATGCTAGGTAAGTAGGCTAGGTAGGTAGTTCTGAGGTTGTTGAATTGCTGACCAGTTCCAGGTTTTCAGGTGTCATATCATTCAGGACATAATCAGCAAGGATTTGTATGCAAAAGAGCTCAAAAGAGGTATAACTGACTCCCCTTCTCTGTTCCCCCCAATCATTAACTAACTTCCCCAAAATAGGTCAAGATCTACTTGACACCTCTTAACTTCCATCATCTTCATAACACTGGCTTAAGTAAAGATCTGCTTTACTCAAAGTTGTTCCATATTTTCTCCTAAAGCATGGTCCTACCCCCTTGTAACAGCCTAAGCTCTCTTGAACTTAGCGCTTTCTTACCATCTCCATATTAACCACTAACACTATTATTTAGCTCCCTATTCTTCCCATCCCCTATTAATATTAAGTAAAATCCCCCTACGTAATATCCCTCCCCCTGGTTGAAAAATAACCATAAGTACTCCCCGGGAATTGCTCAGTTTATCTGAAACTCAGCAAGAACCCTTGACCTCCAAAACCACCTCCCAGATACAATGGACTCCTTCCAAAGTATAAAATCCCTCTGAGGAAATCGGACCCCTTCCGAAACCTCCAATGCCCTTCACACCCACTTACCTGCTCTCCTCCCAAAACTTACAAGCTCAAAGCCATATTGCATCGCAACATCGCACTTTCATCTCCATGCAGGTCATCAACCATCCATCTCCGCTGATGCGATATTGCGATATCGCCGATCGGCGGTCGCAAGCACTGAGTGTCCAACTCATTCACCCCTCCATTTCCCGCTGATGCGATATTGCGATATCGCCGATCGGCAGTCGCAAGTGCCGAGTATCCAACCCAAGCACCCCCTTTTCCCCGCCGACGCGATATCGCGATATCGCATTGGAGTTTCTTCATCACATTACCTCCAGTATCTCACCACGTCACTCTGTACCAGGGACCCACAGCTGACGTCATCCACCGTACAGTCGACGCCATGCTTATGTCAGTAGCCAGAAAGCCAAAACTTCGCGCAGGAAGAAAAATCGCACTTCGGAGCTCCAGATCAAGAAACAGAGGCAGTATCTAATGTGCGATTAGCGCGAAGCGCTAATCGCGCATCGCTACGGGAAATAGGCCATTTCGAGGAATCTTCAGGGAATCTTCTGTTTTCCTAGCCCATTGCGCGCCGAAAAGCCCGAAAATCGCCCGATTGTGCCAAAAGGATCCGATTTAAAGAAAGCAGCAGATCAATCACAGAGTTTAAAGTGTATCAGATCAAATCATCAGGCATCAAGCGTGTCAAAGAGTATCAGTCGACGGTGGGAGCCATCAATGTAGCGGCAAAGAGTATCAGCGAATATCTTGAGCAGCGGCCTGAAGCAGGAGAAAATTTAATATCTTCCAGCAGATTCATAGAAAGAGGGCCGAAACTACTTTGAAGCTCTCAAATCGTAATAATTGCAACATTCAATTCCAACACCAGAGGCCGAACTACAGTTCCCGAGCACAATAATATCCATGCAAGCACCACATCTGGTCCCAAAGAGGCCACTCGTGCACCTATTCCGATCCGGCTGCCCCCGAGCGCAGCCAAAAAGATTTACTTGCATTTAATTCCAGTAGCACTTAGATTTTTGAAAGAGTTCTAAGCAGACCTGTTTAGGTCGGTTGTAATGATGTCTTTCCGATATTTTGCTTATAAATACCACCCTGAACAATGTTGTGAGGGGTTGGTTGGTTGGTAGTAGTAGTTGGTCAGTCTCTTTTCCAGCATTTTCTCCGAGCAGAGACTCGCACTGTAACTGTCATAATTTCCATAATCAAAGATTGCTGAAAGCATGGATTGCGAAACTACTTGATGTTTTCTCTTGGCCAAGGAGTGATCACGGAATTCCTGTGCTTTTACATGATCCAATAAGTGTTCCTCTCCTCTGTTTAATTTTATGCTTTTTACCACATTTCCGCCTTTCTAAATTGCAGGAAAAAAGAATAGCTTAAGATTTGTTTCATTACACCTTAAGTTCAATTTCTGCATTTCTCAATGTTTTCTTTAGAAAGAGTTATGAGCTTGTATTCTTAAATGATCTGGTTTACGCTGTTTCTTTCACATATGAGTGCATGTCTTAGGAATTCTTAACTGCTCCTGGATCCCATTCATCTATTTCTCCCCTTTGTCAGCATGATGAAATGATTCTCCTTTGCCTTTCATCCCTGATGTTCACTCCGTATTTTCAGCAGACAGAAAATTGTATCCTATGTGGCTATCCTGCTCCGTATCCCCTTGTGACCAAGAAAACACTCGCAAGCCTCAATCTGTGACTCCATGCCCAATGGTTCGAAACTTATCACACCTTACTATGCCTCTTTGTTTGAGAATCCTACCTTCTTTCCAATCACAATCAACACTCCCTTGAAGTCAGAAAGCTAGCCTAAAATTCATAAGTACTAAAGGTTGAATCTAAAGGAGAGAGCCCTCTCCGATTGCAGGTGGGCTAGAACCTGCAATCAAAAGATTGGTTTGTGGTTACCTCGGCCGTATCCCTATTAGGAGCCTAGGGACAACCTGAGTGTTAACATACCACATACCTACCCTCACATGATATGCATTTGATAAGTTGGTAGCTCACCTCATTCTAGGGATATGGCAGACTTGCTCTCCTTACTCCATTCTTGTCCTCAATGGGTTCCTCACCTTCTAAAAGGAATTTCCTTTTGGCAATCTGGCTATCTCCTTCATCTTCCTTCCTCCATGGTATTCCTAGGGGAAGTATGGTAACTTTGCTGATGAGTTCAGGGGTGAGCTCTATGGAGAGGCCTCTTACCACAACAGTGGCATGGACTCTGGTAAGTGGAGTGAGGGGGAGAGAAAAATATTGGGCCACCTCATCATCATACCCCCTTAATTTTTCGAAATACTCCATCCAATTATGCCTTGTGAAGATTTCTAGCACTTGAGGGTGTTGTTGGATTCTCACAGTGTTAATGGGATCCCTTCTATTAAGCCCTCCTATCATCTTGGTTGGTGAAGTTTGAGGAGATTAGATGGTAGAAAAAAATTTCAAATGCAGAAGTAAAAAACTGAAATGACTGTGTGGAAAATTCTCTTGTACGGCTGCCAAATTCACTCAAACTAGAGGACTTTTTGTTCAATTTACTTGGAAAGAGGGATGTAATTACAGAGCCTAGCTCTTCATAGTGTTTGTTGTTTCCAACCCCCATGTTTTCCCCATTGAAACTCCTATCGGCCTATCCTGTATACTATCTCTTTGTATCTTGTAGGAATCCTGTATGCAATCCTGTAGAATTTCCTGTGCAATCCTATAGCAATTCCTGTGCAGAAAAATGATGGATTTTACCTTTATGTAGGTTACCTAGGTATGAGAGTGACTTTTGAGAGCAAGCCTCGATGAAATGAATGCATGAATGCATGGGGACGATGATTATATCCTCTTATGGTCATTTGGGGTGAGGTGGTGTGTTGACAACAGAGGACGGTTTCCATTTTTGGACCATTGGTCCCCACTACCACCTCATCATTCCCCACTCCTCATAATCAACTCCCACTTTATGCTTCCGTAGCCTTAACTTCTTTTGTCCTTCTCCTTTCTATTTTTGAGTTGATTGCTACCACATGTGAGATGACAAATCGTTTTTTCTTTGTTGACTGATTGAAGGTGGCCAAGTTAACTGACCACATTTGCTTATAAACCAACTCACTCGTAACCTTTACATCTTTTGACTACATTATGCACATGAGAGAGTGAGTGGAATACTTACCTGTGGTGCTAATACCTTGCTGCAGTTGTTGAAGATTGGAGGTGCTTGCTATGTGTATTGGCTGCATGTTATTTTTCTTCCCTTTTTTGTTGTTCTCTGATACTCAACTGTTAAGGAGAGGGATGAAGTCACTCACTCATTCCGATGCCCCCCACCAATAAGCAAAATCTAACCGGCAGGGCTCGACTGTTAGCCCCCCACCCAATAAGTAAATTGAAACTTAAGTTGCTCGACCATAATCCCCCACCCAATAAGCAAACCCTAACCGGCAGGGTGCGTAAGCACACTCAACTACCCTTAGTTACTTATTTGAGAGGGGGGCCGCCATCGTGAGCCTGTCAAACTCTCGACCTATGGGAGAGGTACGTGGGAGGTCCGTCAGGGTGCGTAAGCACGCTCGACTAATAAGGTTGCCAGCCAAATAGCACAGTAGCCACAGTCGAGTATCCTAGTATCCAATCCAATTCAATCAGCCGAGTAGCCAAGCCCGATATTCCATCACATCCCTGATCCCAGGCGAGTAGAGATAGTAGCCCTAGTAGAGTGGCCAAGTAGAGAAAGAGTAGTCAAGCCGAGTAGCCCAACCGAGCAACTTCCTTTGTTGTGCAGGTACTTGGTGTTGAGGATGATGGTGTTGTTGCTACTTTGGAGTCCCTTCTACTCTTGGATCATCATGTTGGAAGCTTTCTTCTCTTATGATTTGTATTATGTGGGATAGGCTGCTACAGGATTTCCTGTAGCTGCTTCTCCCTCAGAACTCTTAATCATACACTTTGCTAGGATTTTGAGGATGGTGACATGGATGGAGAGGGAGACAAGGAGTGTGAAGAATGAGAAATTATCATGTGATGCTCCCTTCTACTCTCTGTTTCCTTCTTTTTTCGAAGACTATGAAAAAAATAAATTGAAACTGATTTATTTTGTAAGGGTGAATGTTGGAGTGATGAAGGTGGACATTGGCATGGTAATGGAATGATGATGTAGGGGTGCTATTTTATTGACATAGCAGGTCATTTTTTCCTTAGGGTTACTTCCTGTAGGATTTCCGGGTCACTGTAATTCCTACAGGATCATCCTATAGGTTTTTAGGGGATGTTGTAGGTTTATAGGGGATCCTGTAGAAAACACAGTCCCCTTGTAAATTGAAGCAAAGGAGTGGAAAAGAATGAAATAAATGGTGGAGTTATGAATGAAAATGAGTGGAAAAATAAAACTGAGTGAAATAGGTCTCTTTGTGAGCCTCCTTTTCTCTCTGGTCGTCCTTCTTGTTGACTTGCAAAATAGAACTTTTCATGATTTTTCTCTTTTTTCCTTTTTTTTTTTTTAACAACTAGGCTACCTCTGAGAGGTTTTCGTCCTAGTTGTTTTCCCTAGACACCTCAAGAGAGGTTTTCACCCAGGGATCTTTTTATTCTCATTTCTTTTTGACACCATTGGGCCGCCCCAAGAGGTTTTCAACCCGATACTGGGACTCAGGTTCCTGATGGAGGTTTTCACCCGAGTCCTTATTTTTTTTTTGTTCTCTCAGTGATTGGATGAGGTAGGAGCTGAAAATTGATCCACTACCATCATTGTTTTATTGATACCATCAATGAACTCTTATTTTGACAATGGTCTCTTGTAAATTTTCAATTGGTGTCCATTAACAAGTAAAGGAATGGCCACTTCATCTATGGTTCTGATCTATATTGAACCATTATCATGGCATATTTCTACAACATAAGGTCCTATCCATCTTGTCATTAACTTGCCCTTGAAGTCTTTGTACCTAGAATCATATTACAAAGCCCAATCATCTTCTTGAAATTGATTTTCCGTGATGTTCTTATCATGCCAGATCTTCCTCTGAAGTTGAATTACCTCTGTATGTAGGAAGGCCTGCATCCTAAACTCATTTAAACCATTCAACTGGAGCAATCTCTCTTTTTGTGCATTGCTGAGATCTAGATCTAGTTGGGTTTCCATCCTTAATGTGTTATACTCAAATTCAATGGACAACAGGGCCTTTTTCCCATAGATCAACTCATAGGGTGTGAATCTAGTGGTGATCTTCCAGGTGGTATTATAGGCCTAGGTGGCCTCAACTAGTCTATCTGCCCAATCCTTCCTGCTGCTTCTTACCACTTTAGTCAAGATGCCTTCCAATGCTTTATTGGTCACCTCCACTTGCCCATTAGCTTGTGGATGATAGGGAGTGGAGGTTCTGTGCTTTATCTTATGCTGGCTGAGCAAGTCTTCAATCATGTTGGAGGTAAAATGGTTGCCTTGGTCTATGACTAGCTCTCTAGGGTACCCAAATTTGTAGAATACATTCTCCCTCAGGAACTCAGCTACCTTCTCCTCTGTTGCTACTTTAATTTCCTTGGTTTCAACTCACTTAGTTAGAGAGTCAGTGCACACAATGATGTACTGTTTTTGTTTGGAAGGAGGGTCAATAGGTCCAATGAAGTCCATGCCCCACTTGTCAAATGGCTCGAAAGTCACTTGAGGCTGTAGAGGCATTTCATCTCTTGGAGTAGGCCTTCCCATCCTTTGGCATCGATCACACTGACTAATATAACTTTTCACATCCCGATGAAGAGTGGGCCAATAATAGCCTACTTGCAACACTTTGAATGTTGTCCTCTTTGCTTTAAAGTGACCTCCATAAGGCCCATCATGACAGGTCAGAAGGATGTTAAAGACTTCCTCCTCCATGACACACCTTCTTAAGATTTGATCTGGGCCAAGTTTGAAGAGATTGCCCCAAATCCAAGTGAAGGGGTTTCTCTTCCTTATTATCTTGCTTTTCTCTTTGGAGTACAAGTTTGGTGGGAACTATGCAGATACCAAATAGTTTGCTATATCAGTAAACCATGGAGAGAAAGAACTGAAATAGAAAATAAGTGCTCATTCGGTAATTGGTCATCAACCATTCCTCCTTCACCTACAAGCAAATTTAATCCGGACAAAAAGTTTGCAACAACATTTTCCTTACCAGGCTTATCAACAATTGTTAGATCAAACTGATTTAATAAAAGTAACCATCTTATAATCTGAGCATTCACATTTGTTTTATTCATTAAATATATGATTGTAGCATGGTTAGTGTACAAATGTTTGATAGCCTATAATATAATGCCTAAATTTGTTCAATGAATGCACAACAACCAGGAGTTCATTTGCGATCATTGTGCAGTTTAGTTTATCCTTTGACAGATTCTTACTGATAAATTAGATAGCATAAGGTAATTTTTCATCTATCTGACCTAGGGATGCTCCTATGGCTTTGTGTGAGACATCAGCATGAATGTGAAAGGAAGGGCCCAATTTGGGCCTCGGAGAATTGGTGGAGTGGTTAATTTAGGGTGTCTAAGGCCTCTTGAAAATTTTTTGACCATATAAACTCAGAGTCCTTGGCCAAAAAACCAAATAAAAGAGAGGCCAACTTGTTGAAGTCCTTTATGAACCTTCGGTAGTATCCAGCTAACCCTACGAAACTTCTGACATATCTCTTCTTTTGAGGAGGTGGGACCCTTTGGATGATACCCTTTGGATGATAGCTATTTTGTTTGGGTCCACCTGTAGTCCTTGCTGAGATATTGAATGACCTAGCATGGTCCCTGCAATCATCAAGAATTCACATTTTTCGGGACCGAGAGACAAGTTCATTTCAATGCATTTGTGCAATACTTTGCCTAGGTTGGACAGAGCCTCTTGAAAATCATAGCCATAAGGTGTAAAATCATCCAGATAAATTTCTACTGCATCATGGGCTAACTTGGCAAAAATACTCAGGACTGCTCTTTGGAACATGGTAGGAGCATTGCATAGGCTAAAAGGAAAGACCCTATAGGCAAAAGTAACCCAAGGACAAGTGAAGATGGTTTTATCCTGGTCTTCCAGGCTGATCTAGATTTGGTTGTACCCACTGAATCCATCTAGGAAAGAGAAAAACTTTTTCCCTGCCAAGCCATCTAGCACTTGGTCAATGAAAGGTAGAGGAAAATGGTCCTTCTTTGTGGCTTTGTTCAACTCCCTGTAATCGACACAAATCCTCCACCTACCATTTTTCTTTGGAACTAACACTAAAGGAGAGACCCACTCACTATCGGAGATAGGGTAAATGAATCCTGCATCAAGCAATTTTTTTAGTTCTTCTTTGACTATATCTTTAAGAGTTGGATTCATCCTCCTTTGGGGTTGTCAAAATAGCTTGCAACCTTGTTTGATGTATATGTGGTGAGTACACACCGAGGGGTGCACTCCCTTCATTTCTTTGTAACTCCTAGCGAAGGCATCTAGATGTTCCTTTATTATGTTGCATAAATTCTCTTCTTGGAGAATAGATAGAGATGGATTGATTTTCAAGGTTCTCTCAGGGCCAAATTATATGGTTTTGACATGGAGGGCATTAGAATCGGCCAAGCATAGGTCAATTGGATGATTGTTCTACGTTTCCTTTACTAAAATTTCTAAGGGCAATGTACTGGAAGTTGGAATTTGGATTAGGTGTTCAATCAAATCATCTTCATCCTACTATCCTCCTCCCATGGTTGTTTCTAAAGTATAAAGTTGGGCGAAATAAACTTCATCTTCTTCCTCCTCCACCCATCAAGGTAAATCATGCTCTAAACATATGCCCATTCTTGATGGTCATATTAGTAGCTTTGCAGCTAATGTAAGCATCGACAATGGCCAACCAGGGTCTCCCAAGGATGAGAGGGTAACCAGTAAGCTTAGCCTTAGGCTGGAGAACTATCAAATCTGCAAGGTACTCCCAAGAGTCAATGGAGACCATCACATCCTCCACAATCCTATCAGGGTTCACTATGGAGTGGTATGTAAGTTGCAGAACTATAGTGGTCTTCCTCAATGAACCTTAGAGGTTGACCTTGAGCATGGTGTCCTTGGTCATCACATTAATGGCAGCCCCAAGATCGATCAAAGCATGTGGGACAATGGTGCCATTGATGTGCACATCTACTACAGGGCTTCCATGGTCCAAATACTTTGGACAAATTACCTGCCCCATCATTAAGTCAGACAGTTGTCCAATGACGTTAATGGTAGGGGCATCTCTTCTTCACCTTCTTGGATGCTTGAAGCATTTCTCATTAATCAAATTATTGTAAATAGGAACATCTTTTATTGCTTGGAGAAGTGGAATCTTTACACATAGATTTTTCAATTCTCCTAGAAGTTAAGACTCTTATGGGGTATGCTGGAGTGGTTGGGTTAATCTCTTAGGAAAGGGTGGATTTACTTTAAGAATGCTTTCCTCTCTTTCTTCCTCAACCTCCCTAGGTGGAGGTGGAGGTTGGTTATCTGGGAGAACTCTCCCAGATCTTAGGTTAATCTCCCTGATTTCCACAACATAAGCTGGATATGATGTCTCTCCACTATATACTTGTTGAGCCTGTGTATTGTTCAGGTTCGGATTTGGATGGGAAGGAATCTAGGGTTTCTTGGGTGGAGCGGAGTGTAATAGCTATGGTTGGGAAAGTGGTGGAGGCAATACAACTAGAAAATTGTTGTATTGGGGCCTCCACCCTTGGGGTGGTGCATTCCATTGAGGTTGTTGTGGAGCATATGGTTGAAATGACTAGCTAGTTGGCTCAGAGTGATACTGAGATGCAAAGGATCAAGGAGGAGGTGTAGACCAGGAAGGATGAGCAGGGGGTCCCCAAGAAGGTATGGATGTGGTTTGGTTGGGGTTGTAATATGCATGGGATGACCCTTGCATGCCCTGTTGGTATGGTCTAGGCCCATGACATCTCCTTTGGTTTATGTAGCAGAGCTACTTAGTGACCCCTTTAGCTCCTTGATATACAAATTTGAGTCTAGGAAAAGAAGAGCACTTGTATTTGGAGTGGTGTTCTTCACAGACTAAGAAAATTTCAATAGAATTCAATGGAACACATTCCTAGGGTGCCTCCTAGTGGATCTAGGACAAAAACTGGCCAAGGCTCTCTCTACTTCCTCCTGCTTTCTCTTAATGTGTATAGTGTCCATTTGTAAGGCAAGGGTTTGTAGCATCTCACTCTTGAATCTTCTAGCATGTTTCTAATTTCACCCTTGACGGATGAGTTGGAAGAGGATGTACTCACGATAGGTTGATTACCACTACCCTTTTTTGTAGCTTCCCTAGAATGGTTTCTAAAGATTATCTTGATATCCTCATAGGGTAATTGGTAGATATCTCCTCTTGCTAACAAGTGTAGGGTATCCAGAAGATCTTCCCTTACTCCCCCAAGTAGGACCAACTTTGGTGACTCAGGGTCAAGTGTGCACCTGACCCTTTTGTAACTAAGATGGAATATTTATTCATAATCCTCTATGGATTCATCATTGCCTATGGTCGTCCTAAAAATTTTGTCTTTAGTATCCTTTGACCTACAGTAGTGTCGATACTTGTTGTTAAAGGCTTGTTGCATCTAAGCCCCAAGTTATGATGCTATCCCCAGGTAAACCCATGAACCAGAGCAATGTTGCATCCTTGAGGGTAGATGGAAATAGTTTTAACTTCTACTCATCATCTGTATAGTCATAGGTTCGGCATATAATAACAAACTCAAATAGGAAAGTGTTAGGATATTCTGTGGTCAAGCCATGGAAATGAGGTAGGGCAGAGGGGCTTATCTTTTTCATCTTAGTGTCCCCATTGGTCTCCCTGATGGGGAAGGCACCCTCAACTCTCCCTCTATTCCCTTTGTCGTTTCTGTTTTCAGCCATCGGTTCAGTAGGAATAAGTTCTTCTTCTTCTTCTTCCCCCGTAGGTTCTTCAAATATGTCAGGTTGCTCACCTAAGGGTTCCTCCAGTTCACAGCCACTGAAGAAGAGGGAAGGTTGGCCATTTGATGCGGTGGGGGTATTTGGAATTTTTTTCTAAGTTATCCCTATTCTTACGAGGCATGAAAGGAAATGTTTTTGGTTTGATTTTGTGTTTTTTTTTCAAAATTGAAAAGTACTTTGCATAATTGCAATTTATGATTGAAGGAAAACTACTTACTAACTGGAAAAAAAAAAAAAAAAAAAAAAAAAAAAAAAAAAAAAAAAAAAAACTACTTGCTGAATTGAAAGTTTGCTTACAAAATCGAAAGGAAAGTAGAAAATGTAGAATGAAAAAGGAAGCGACTAAATTATTTTTGTAGAAATAAACTAATGGCAGAATATTAGAGCCAAGAAATAGAAGAAATAAAGTAGTAATCACATATTACTCAGACACCTCTGAAGCAACGATGCCAAAAAGTGATGAGCGCCAGTATTGCAGCAAGAATGTTGCAACTCCTGGGCTACCAACTTTACTTTATCAACCCAGGGTTCGTACAAAATTAGAGGTGACAATACTGTATACACAAGTAAAAGTGTTGGTTCTGCCTTTTGTCACTCTTCAGCTGGCGAGAGACCACTGGGGTTTTCAAGCTAGACTTGTATGGAGTTAGAAGAAGCTTGGTTTCTTGATGGAAGAAAGGGAAATCTACTCTAAGGGAGAGCTACTCTACTGCAATAATAAAAAGGACTGAAATTCAATGCTAAATCACACCATTTCCTATTCAACTGCCAAGAAACTATCATTTGCAATAATGCTAAATTAACATGAACCAAATGCTGCTATCTAAGAATGGAAGTAAAAAGAATCAAACATTACTAATGTGCAAGTAAAGGGACTGAAATAAATTTGTTTTTGTCTTTTTGTCTTTTCATGCAAAATCAAGTATGCAAACTAATTTCTTTTGGTGATATGGAAAGTGAATTGAGGATTTTGGAGGATGGATGGAAGGGTTAGGAGATGGTTGGATGGTGTGGGAGACCCTTGGGTGACCTTTGGTGACTTCCTAGAGGTTTTCCCTCAATTCAGCCTCAAAACAGGCCATTATAGGAAAACCTACAAGATGTACTAGAAACCTACAGGATTCCTTGTAAACCTATAGGATATAGCCGAGAGAAAAATGGGAGGTGTTGGAAGTGATGGAAGGCTTAGGGGAAGGTGGTAGATGGGTGGAATGAAGTGAGAAAATGTCTAGGATCACTCAGAAGACAATAACAAGGATAGAAGATGGTTGGGTTTGCTCAATGTGCTTGGAAGAATTTCTATGTAAAATGATGAAAACTAGTGAAGGCAATGGTGAAAACAAGGAATGGCTATGGTGGATGAAGTGGAAGGTGGTTGTTGGATATGAAGTCTTTGTCCACTCTTGAAGCACCTCCTCTTCATAAAACATGTGTAATTTCCAAAAAGCTATGTAAACAAGAAGCATTCTCATAAGCTAGAAAAGCATAATTAATGAGTAACTGCCTACATTATGCATGAGGAAAGTTGCTAAAAGGAATGAAAGAATGGATGAGATCTACTGCAAGAATGAAGATAGAAGAGATGGAAATGAAATCCTACATTGAAAAACTGATCAAATGCTAACTTAAATATAGTAAACTCTAAAGCTCATACAAGAAATATAAATCTGTGTTTTTGGGGATGCATAAGGGTCCCTTCCTCAAATCATGATCCCAAGGGGAGGAAATGAGGTCGAGACACCCACTGAAAGCATTGTGCTGATCCCTTTATCCTTACTAACCCACTCCTGAAGTAAGGCAAAAATGGAAGCAAACTAATAAACAACCAATCCAATCTACACTACTTGCAATGAAAATACATCTAAAGACAAATTAACAATGAAGGTATGAGAGTAATCCAAACATACATATACAAGAAAGAGGAGCCTTGGCTGCTAGGGTTGGAACCTAACCCAAGAGCTTCAGCCCTCTGAGTTAACTCAGTGCTGGCTCAAAACAAAACTCATTCTTAATACCAAAACATAAAATTACATCAATAAAACTTCCAAAAGTCTAGAGCTCGAAAATAACTTAGGGTTTTACAACAAAAATTCGAATCCTAAAGAGGCTCTAGGCATCTCTATTCATACAACTGAAGTCCCCAACAACTTCCTTAAAATTAGGAAGGCTCGGCTCCTAAACTTGAGATAAACTAGCTCTTTTTCTCTCACTTGCTTGATTGCCTTCTAATCCTCATGACTTGGCTGCTTGCACTCCGAGCTGGTGTGAGAAATGGAGGAATATTTGAATGGGGGAGAAGTAAATGAGGAGGATTTACCTCCTACAATCCCTCTTCCTTGTCCTATTTGAGTTTTAACCTTATTTGCCAAAATTCCTTGATTTTTGCCTTCAATCCTACATTCAATGCATATTAGTCGACTAGGCAGAATATCCAACTCTAACTCATCTTATAAACAAAATATAATAAAAAACATGTAATAAGTTGTGAGAAAAGTTGGTTTGACTAAGCTAGGAGGTGAATTAAGGCCCATATAATTACCCAATGATGATGTTCATCATCCAGTAGACCAGTCTAGGAATTAAGTTCCGTGCTCAGTGAACCAAAGGATGTGAGGAAAAGGATAATCTCCAGTTAGTGATGGTGTTCTATGTAGAGGAGGGATCCCGATCTGAGTTGTTGAAGACTAGTAATATCCAGTCCCAAAGTTTGGACATGCATGAGCATTCATTCAGAAGATGATTAGGGGTTTCTTCCTCTTGTTGGTAGAGGTGGCATCTAGAGGGACCGATGAAGCCTTTTCTACTTAGATTGTCCCACGCTAAGATCTTCTTGTGCATAAATAACCATAGGAAAATAGATATTTTAGGCCAATGTTTCCTCTGCTAGATGGAATTGCATTTCGGGTATGGTTGAAGTTGATTAAGCTTGGCAATATATTTGTAGGCTTCTTTTAAATTAAAGAGTCCTGCTGAATTTTTGCCCCATCTGATTTTATCCTCAGTGAAGTCAAGGAGGATTTGTCTTTTTAAAATTTATGATGAGAGATCAGACCAGGCTTGAAGATTAATATGGGGATCCCAATCCTCTTGATCCAACCAAATTCTCCATCTATCCTGTACCGCACTTACTTTCTAGTATTGGCTAACTCTAGTCCTCCCTTTGTTTTGCACTTCAATCTTGATTTGTTGGTATTGATCTTGATCAAGTTCTGACCTTTGTTGCCAAGCATCCTCCTAGAAAAGAGCCTTGTTTCCATTTCCAATCTCCCAAAAAATATGTTTTTGAATGCTATCCCTGTTCTCCCACGCTTGGTTCCAGATAACTGATCCTTTGATGGTTCCATTTAGCCTGGTAATTTTCTGCTGTGAGAGGGAAGGGGTGTACTTGGCTTTCCAAAGGATTTCACAAGGGGTGATGGGATTCACAATCCATCGCCATAAGGTTTTGGCTTCGAGGGCCTTCCCCAAGAGGTATGTATCTCTAAGAGCAACGCCACCATCTTTTTTGGGCTTGTAAATTTTTTCCCATGCCACCAGAGCCCATTTATGCTTAATGTCTGCACCTCTCCAAAAGAAACTACTTTGCAAGTTTCTAATTTTGTTTGAGATCACTTTAGGGGCAACCGGAGCCGAGTACAGGTAAAGTGGGATGGCTTGTAAGACAGATTTAACAAGGACGAGATGACTTGCCATATTGAGGGATTTGAAGGTCCAATTAGCAATTATTTTCTCCAACTTATTGATCAGGCCTTCCCAAGTAGCCCGGGAGAGTGGCCTATATATCAGGGGGACCCCCAGGTAGTTGGAGGGGAGGGTGTTGATGGGGAAGTCAAGGAGTCTGGCAATGTTCCTGCAGATTGGAAACAGTGTGCTAAAGAAGAACAACTTGGATTTTCAGGGTTGATAGTGGTGCCAGAGGCCGCAGAGAAATCAGACATAATGGTCTTAAAAGAGGAAGCTTCTTTGATAGTCGGGAGCCCAATAAGCATGGTGCCATCCATGAATTTTTGGTGCATGGAGGGGGGAGTAGTGACATGAGGCTGGAGGTCTGAGAGATTTTTAGTAAGCAAAGAAGTAGTAATTGAGCGGCTTAGCCCTTCAACCATGATGAAATAGAGGAAGGGAGAGATAAGATCCCCTTACCTGATACCCCTAGAAGGATTGAAGGGTGATGAAGGGGAACCATTCATGAAGATGGAGAAAAATGATCTTGACACAATTTCCATGATCCATTTGATGTTGTCTTTGTGGAACCCAAACGCATCTAGGACTTGTCTCATGTAATCCCAACTAAACTTGTCAAAGGCTTTGGACATATCTAATTGAATCATCATACCAGGTTTCTTTAGGGTTTTGAGAGAGTGGATGAGCTCATGAGAAAGGATGATACTATCCATAATTTTCCTACCTTCCATGTAGCAGGATTGGTGGTGGGAGATAAGGAGAGGGAGGATGTATTTGAACATATTGGCGAGGACTTTGGAGATAATTTTGTAGATGACATTGTAGAGGGCTATGGGCCTGAATTTGTCCGAGTCAACAGATTTGCCCTTGGGAATCAAGGTTAGGAAAGTGGAGTTTAGGGCTTTTAGGATAGACTTATGAATGTTGGATTCTTCCACAAGGGCATGGAATTCAAATTTTAGGATGGACTAGCAAGCTTTGTAAAAATCAATGGTGAAACCATATGGACCTAGGGCTTTGCCATTGGGTATTCCCATGACCACATCTTCCACTTCCTGGAGGGACACCTTTCTTAGGAGCATTTTGTTATGCTCTTCAGTGAGGATTTTGGGAATGTGGTTGGTGATCTTTTTAATATCATGATCCTAGTCATTCCTTGGCTCTTTGAGAAGAGAGCTAAAGTAATGAGTGAGCTTTGCTTCCAACTCCTCTTGAGAGTGAGTGAGATGACCCTATCAGTTCGTCAGAGCTAGAATCATGTTGTTTCTCCTATGCTATATCATTGATTTATGGAAAAACATGGTGTTCTTTTCCCCACATTTCAACAAATTGATTCTACATTTTTGTTGCCACAACTTCTCTTCCTAGATGTCTCTTTCGTCCCATATTTTTTGTAATCTTTGTTCCTCTTGATTTCTTCTCTTCGTGAGCCATTCTTCAATTATGTTTTGTTGGAAAAGTTCCAATTGGTGCTCCAAGATGTTGTTGTTGTTGTTTTTTTTGTTTTTTGTTTTATTTTTTTTATTTTATTTTTTTTCATGATGATGTTACTGAATGATTCTCTGTTCCATTTTTTTATTTCTTTCATATGTTTTAGATTTTGTTGGAACATATAGATTTTGCTGCTAGTTCTAGTGGGAGGGTTGGTCCACCATTGTTTCATATTACCCATGAATTTTGGATGATCTAACCAGAAGGCTTCGAAACTGAAAGGCTTATTTTTAGAACCATTGGAAATTTGAATCTTGAGAGAGATAGGCCAATGATCAGAACCTGCTTGCAGGAGGATTCACACCTCTATTTCCCATGATGTATGATAATTTTCCTCTAATAAGAGGAAGTGATCTAAATGGGAGGCAATTTGACGGTCCCCTCCTCTTCTTTTATTCTAGGTGAAAATACCATTGTTGGTGGGTATGTCGATGAGGTTGAGGTTTTCTATGGTTATAAGGAAAGACTCTGAGTCCTTATTGAGCTTCTGGGTACCATCTCTCTTCTTACCTAGATTAGTTAACATAATAAATTGCTTGCTATGATTTGAAAGGGAGGTGAATGGGGTCAAGAAGGTTGGAGATCCATTGGAGCATATTTATTCTATCTATCACCTTGTGCGGGGCGTAGACATTGGTTATGCAAAGACCTCATTGGTGCCAATAATTCTCAGGACCAATGTTATGGAATGATGAGTAGCCAAAGAGGATATGAGGTCGAACTTAGAGTTTTTTCATAAGGTCATTATTCCTCCTGCCGAACCTGTGGCCGAGTTGGCTAAGAAGTTGTGAGGCTTGAAATAGGAGTTAAGTAGGAGAGGAGGGTGAACTGACTCAAGTCTAGTTTCTTGAATTATAAGGATATCAGGATTATTAGACAGGATTCTGTTTTTCAAGATTTGTTTCTTCCCAGGACTATTTAGTCCTCTAATATTCCAAGATATGCAATTCATTAACATGGAGAGGGGTTTAGGGCCAGAGATTTTACCTTCCCTTCATTGATTAGCTTGGCTCCCAGTTCTTGGAGGAGTTGAATGGTAGTCTTTCAACCTCTTTTTTGGCTTGGGCCTTTGAGGTTGAGTCCTCCTACTGGAATTTTTGCTAACATGCCCTTTGATGCCATGCTATCTTGTACAAGGTGGAGTGCTTTAAGTTTTAAATATCTTTGGTGGAGGTAAGCACCTTGAATTGTTTGTACCTGGTGTTATGATATGGCATTTATTCCATTTAATTTCCATTCCTATGCAATGGTTGCTAGGTCTACCCCATTAATGCATTTATTCCTTTTATTCTTCTATAGTGATTTCTTCTAGTGTTTCCTATGACCCTATTTGCTCCACTTATGTGTACTCTTGTTAATGCTCCTTCCCGCCATTAGTGTAGACTGTGTCCCTATCATCGTATTCTTTGTCTGCTTGGTTTAGTCCCTCTTCTCCTGCTTCATCTCATGTCGAGTAGGGGTCCAATTTATTCTAAGTGATGTTCAATGGATCAATTGGTTCTGGCTTGCCTCTTTATGTTGATTCTTCTTTGGGATCGCCTTTTTCCTATTGTCCTTGTTCCTGGAGATTACTTTAGTATATCCATCACTATCCTTTCTTTTGCTTTCCTGCTCAGGAGATTGAGGGGCTTTGTTTAGAGGACAGTCTCAGAAGAGATGAACGTGCTCATGGTACTTATTGCATCTGAAGGGGATATGTTCATAGTCTATACTTTGAAGCCAGACTTCATCCCTGAATATTAATTTTATTGCTTCTAGAAGGGCTCTAGAGAAATCTATGTATATGCAGATACGGGCATAGGAAATGTAGTGACCATTTCTAGCACCTTCAGACATTTTGATATACTCCCCCAACTGGTATTCTATACCTTTTAAAACCGAAGGAGCATAGTAATCAATAGGTAAGGAGTAGAGGCGAACCTAGACTAGGACTCTTGTGAAATCCTACTTTTCTGGTGTGAAGTTGTCCTTCCAAAATCTCATTTATAATATGAATGAGTTATAGAAATAGGGACCTCCTTCAAATATTCTATCTCTATATTCTAGGAGGTCAAAGATGAGTATGAAGAATCCTTTGGATCCTAATTGAAGCCTTATCTTCCCCTTGGGTGTCCATTTTCTTTGTATCCACCAGTTTGGGGCTCTTTTAGTTGGCCAAATGCCCATGAACTTGCATATTACTGCATGTTCTTGCATGTATTATCTGTAGGCTGCTATTATTGGGTCCTGGATTTCCAGTTCTGAGATTTTATTGGCTATGGGGTTGCATTTGTCCTTAGTCTTTTTCCTCTATTCTTACATCTGCTCCTGAGTTTTTGTAGAATTTATGTCTATGAGGGAGGGCGTGTCCGAGGCCTTTCCATTTTCTCTATGAGTATCTTTGCTTTTCCCTTTATCTGTTTCTCTATTCCTCTGAGGCGGTCCTTTTTACTAAGAGTGTCTTGTTTCATATTTATCTGAGTTTCCTTCTGGAGAGTGGAAGGCTAAGCTGGAGGAAAAATTTATGAAAAATGAATCCTAGTCTGGAGGCTGACCAGTCCTTGAAAGAGTGGGCACCAAGGTTCAAATGCGGTTCCACCATGATCACTGGGGCACAATGAGGCCCAGACCAGACATGCCAGGGGAGGCCATGAAGAGCGCCAACACGAAGATTAGGCTACCAGGTTCTAGAAAAATATCATTCTATTAGGATCATGGGGACCCTTATTGTAGTAGTCTCTTCTTGGTCCACATAAATGGTATCTTTTCATTTCTCATGTGTTTGTTCTTCTTCTTTATATGGCCAAGATTCATCTATTCTCGCATTAATAAATTCCATAAATTTTGTAGTCTTTTATTATGGCATTTGTAATATTTATTTATTATTGACTATCCAAGAATATTTCGTCATCTACTCCATACTCAAATTTTCCCAATTTATCATCATTTATCTTCATGTAACACTTCCTTCCAAAAATTCTAAAATACTTAACTGAGGTTAGCCTTCCTTTCCATAATTCATCTCATGTCTTATCACTATTAACTTGGAGTTTTTATCTATTCATTATGTAAATTATTTCACCAATTACTTCTTTTCAAAACTTATCTTGTAGTTTGGCCTCTAGCAACATTGTTCTTATTGTTTATTGCACTACTCTATTCTTCATTTCTATGAATCCATTTTGTTGAGGAGTTCTTGCAACTAAAAATTGTCTCTTGATTTTAGATTTCTTATAGAATGCATTGAATTCATTTGAGGTAAATTCACGTCCTCTATCCAATCTTAAACATTTGATTCTTAGATTACTTTGATTTTCAGCTAAGGCCTTATGTGATTTGAAAGTATCTAATTCTTATGAATTTTCTTTAGAAATGCAACCCATATCATTGTAGTATAATCATCAATAAACAACATAAATTGCCTTTCCTTGCAAGGTTGGTGTTCTTATTGGTCTGCATAGATCTGTATGAACAAGATCTAGTGGTATTGATGTAAAGCGCTCCTTTGACTTGAAGCCCACTCTTTCTTGTTTTCCATGTTGGCAAGATTCACATATGACACTTGGCTACTTTGAGATTTAAGGCATATCTCTCATTGCTTGTGTTCTACTGATTTTTACAAAATTGTCCGCTCAATCATCCTCGTCTTTTATGCCATAACCAACTCTCATATATATGTCCAATGTAGAATTTTTCTTCTTGAATTTCATCAAGAATTTATACATTGCCTAGAGTCCTTATTACTTTTCCCATTCATCTTCTTGAATGGTTCTTCCTTATTTCTCATTCTTTAGCATGAAAATTGAGATCATAACCTTGATCACACATTTGGCTGACACTTAAAAGATTATGTTTGAATCCTTCAATGTACAAAAATTTTGTGCTTTAGCCCTACTATTGTCAAGGCTTGCATTACCTCTTTTAGTGATTGTTGCAGATCCAATGTCTCCAAAACTCACATTTCCACCTTTTTCTTCTTTTAGACTAATAAATTTATTTTGATCTCTGGTCATGTGTCTAGAGAACCCGCTATCAACGTACCAATCACTTTCATTTTTTGAGCATGCATAACTAGTCTACATTTTTCTATGGCGGTTCTTCCTATTTTTTCTTCCAAAACCCTTCTTTTGATTTTGTAGGACAATCTCGTGCCATATGGGTAAAATTGTTGCATCTATAACACTCTATATTGTGCTTAGGTAATGGAGAAAATGAATTATGATTTATATGATTGAAGCAATCAATATATTTACTTTTGTTGTCTATGAGCTTATTTCAAGAGGTTTGATGAGAACCTCTTTCATAATCATTTTTCACATAAGCTTTAGATTCCCTTGCTTGATGTCCAAATTTTTTTCATGAAAAACAGTGACTAAGAAAAATAGTTTGATACCTAGTTGTGTATGATTTCCTTAATGGAATAGTTCTTCTTACATCGTTTTTCTTTAGATAATATTTTATTCTTTGTTGGTCCTTGTTCGTCATCATATTTCTACCCGCATTGTGAATGGACTCCTTGAGATCATCAGTGTAGCTTTTTGGTATAAAAATGTTTCCAGACTCCTCTTGACTTCTTTCCTTACTTTTACTAGGATTGGAGATTTTAGTATTTTCCCTAACTTTCTTTTCTGGTGAATTAGGGCTTGCATCTTCTTTACATGAAGTCCCACCCATATAAACAAGAATGGTCTTGTTATATGGTGATATTTGACTATTAAGAATAACGTCTAAGGTTTGAGATATTTTCATGTTTTTGTTGGGCTTATATAGATTTTTCCTTAATGAGACAATTTATTCTTCAAAATTATCTAAAATCTCTTCCTTTTCATTTAGATGATTTTTCAATAGTTCTTCCACTCTTTTTGCTTCATCTTTTTCAACTTTGAGGAAGATGATTTCCTTACATTGTCTTCTATTCTTCTTCTCGAGGTTACCAATCTCTTCCAATGCATTAATGAATTTTGCTTCCAGATCCACTATGCCTTCAACACCTTCTTCTTCTACTTTTTCCTTTTGGTCCATTGATTTTTCTATGTTGGATTCTTCATTTGTGTCTAGAAATAAGATCTCTCTTAGGTCATCATTAGAATCATATTCATATTCTTCAAGAAAATAATTATCCTCTTTGGATTAGAGATTTTTCTTCTTCAAAGATTTCCCATTGAAGACCCTTTGCTTGGATTCTTCCTCATCATCACTATCTTCCCTGTAAGGACACTTAGTAGAAAAATGTCCTATCCTACCACAATTAAAATCAGCGAGAGGTAGCTTACCTTTGAATCTAGATCCTTTCTTTAGTTTTTTTACTACTTGATCCATTTTTGTATCAAATTCATATCTAGAGCAATCACCAACCTTATATTTTATTAACTTCTTTGATACTTTAAAGGTTTCCTCCTTATGTGATGAGTTTCCTCTCGTCATTTCATATGCAATGAGAATTATGTGATTCTTGTCCATTTTTAGATTCTCCAATTCCTATAATTCTTCTATGGTAGAGTATTTGGCATCAAAATGCAAAGGAAGACACCTCATATTTTTTTGAACAATTGACGTTTCAAGAAAAGTCTTTCGGTAGAAATCACGTAAGAGAAATTTTTGGCTGACGTGTTTTGAACAAACAAGTGTTGTTCAACATCAAAATTTATCTCATGTGATTTCTACTAAAAGACTTTTCTTAATTCACTATGGACCACATAAGCCTGAATTCATATATTATTGTTTCTTCAATCATTTCACCAAGTCCTTTTAGAGAATTAAAAAATTCATCTACTCAAATAAAATAAGAAATAACATCTTCTCCATCATTCAATTTTAGGATTTCAAATTTTCATCGGTATGTTTGAAGATTTTCCTTCTTTACTTTGTCATATTGTTCATAGATTCTTAGAAGCTTGTCCCACATATTTGGCTAATTCACACTGCATAACTTTAACAAATTTTGAATCTATCAAGCCATTTAAAATGGAATTCATATATTTTGCATTGGAGACATAAGGATTTTTCTCATATTGATCATGTGGAGGATGTAGGTTTTAACCCCGCACAGAAATTACTTGCATACGAATTCTAAATCACAGGAAAAATAAAAATGCGAGAGCATAACACATAAAACACATATAC
>APFE030301828.1:232512-251582 GCA_000404065.3 Pinus taeda
GTAGAGAACACAACAAACTGATGCACTTATCTTCATCTGAAATTTTAATATCAACAGATAATAACTGACTTACCACAGTATTAAATGCATTCAGATGCTCTGTCACCAAGTCTCCATCCTTCATCCCCAGGTTATACAGCTTTTTCTGCAGGAACAGTTTATTCACCAGAGACTTAGATTGGTACAAAGTCCCTAACTTGTCCCATAAAGCTTTCACCATAGCTTCCCCTGATACATTCAACAATACTGAATCTGAGACACACAATCGTATTGTGCTCTTTGCCTTCCGATCCAACTTCTTCCATTCTTCATCGGTCACTCCCGTTGGTTTAGTACCCATACAGAAATTACCTGGATACGAATTCTAAATCACAAGAAAAATAAAAATGCGAGAGCATAATACATAAAACACATATAAACAGAGATTTCCCATTGGATCTCAAAACTGAGACTACCAGCTTTATTTTTCATTATATTCCTTTCAATGTTACAATACATATTTATACATGCCGAAGCATCCAATACCATGGACCGAAAAACCATCTCGTCCAAAACCATGGACCGAAAAACCATAGGTAGGTTCGCCCAACCTAATATAGGGTCCAAAAAAAAATTTCTCGGGGCGCTGCCCCGCCCCCCTCAAATTTTCATCGGTATTTTTGAAGGTTTTCCTTCTTTACTTTGTCATCTTGTTCATAGTTTCTTAGAAGCTTGTCCCACATATTTGGCTAATTCACACTGCATAACTTTAACAAATTTTGAATCTATCAAGCCATTTAAAATGGAATTCATATATTTTGCATTGGAGACATAAGGATTTTTCTCATATTCATCATGTGGAGGAGAAGATGGAACCTTATATCCATTTATAATAGGATGTCAAACTTTAGTAGCAAGAGACATCAGAAGGTTTTTCATTCTTATTTTCCAAAAATAATAATTCACTACTACATATAGGACTAAATTGTGATGACATAGTTTGATGGTAAGGTCCATACCATCACAAAGGTCACAAAAAATGTAATTTTTTAAATTTTGGTGCTCGTGTTCACTGATGAGCCCTAGTATTGCAACAAGAATGCTACAACTCCTAAGGCTACAAACTTAAATTATCAACCCGAGGTTCATACACACTTAAGAGGTTTCGCCACTATATGTGCACATATGATGCATCCTTATTTCATTTCTTTGATGTAATGGAGTGAATTTCATGAAATGAAAGCCTAAACTAATTATAGAAATGGAAATACTACTTTGAAAAGAAATTAATCTTAGGCAAGAACAACAACTTGTAATTGAAATCCTAAGAGCATGAATTCAAATAAATAGGCGTAATCTACTTTGTAAAAAGACATGTCTTAATTGGTATTTATTCCTCCTCAATCACGGATTTAGATCCTAGGGTTATGATTCAAACCTAAGATACAAAAACCAATCTTTTGAAGCAAATCTGGTCAAGTTTACATGTGCTACAGGTGAAACACAATTGTTACAGGAGGAAACAATTCACCTAATGACCAAGTAAATCAAATGAAAATGGGATGTGACAATTTTTTTTATTAATTAGGATGTCGTATGACTCCATTATAAGTGGAATCATGCCAAAACTACTCTTATTAACACGTGCTAAAAAATAGCAGAAAATTACTACTCTAAATGCTAAAAATTCAAGAACTAGTGAGCTAGTTAACCTATCAAATGCCTAACCTAATCAAGTGAAAATGAAATGGGGTAATTTTTTTAATAAATTGAGTGTTGTTATGACCTAATACAATTGGAATCAACTGAAATGAATCTCATTAAAATTTTCTAAAAATTAACAGAAAATGGCTACTTTTTGCTATAAGGGACTTGCAAAAATTCTAGATTTGTGAACTAGTAAACCAATCCAAGTAGCTCAATTATGAATATGAATTTTAAAATATATTATAAATATGAATTATTCTTGTGACTTTGTAAATAACCTGCAAAAAAAAAAACAAAAAAAAAAACACTCACTTCAATCATTTAACCCAATCCTACAGCAAAAGAAACGTCAATACTAAATGCAGAAATAAGAAAAACAAGAATAAGAGATGCATGTGACTAAGAAGTGAAAAGAAGAAAAACAAATTATAAAAAAGGCTTTGAGGCTCCTGGGAAGGCCAAGCCCAAGGATGATCAGAATCTTATGAATTAGAACAAGATTTAGAAGTTAAAATGGCACCAAAATTCATTATTTGAATCAATCCAAGTACATCGTTGCTAGAAATGAAAGTGAAGCTGCAAAAATACAAGTTTCCTCCACAAGAAGACTAAGAAATACATGCCCCTAGAGGCCAATTCAAATTTGTACTTATACAAAGTTATGAGGAAGCATTCTCCTTAAAAGGAGGAATCTTTCCCCTCCAAAATCACTGAAATAGTGGATTTGGTTCCCAACACTAGGAATCTACATTAAATGACAGGGAACACATCCCGAGATTTTCTCAATCAGTGGAGCTCCAGAACTTGTCAACAATTTCATGATATTTTGTTAATTTATTATCCAATATTGATCTTCTTTCAGTAGGGAGCAAGTCCCTAGATTATTATCTCCTCCAATTCTTCATAATCTACCCAATATTCTCACAATAATTTACAAAAATAAATAATATTATGCAAATAATAAGCAATTATCTCTAAACTTTCCTAAGAACATATTAAATCTAAAAAAACACTATTAACTGTAGAAGGAGAGGTTTAATATAGCCTTCATGTTCCTAAGAAAGGTTATATGGGCCTTAATTTCTGTATAAATTGGAGGCTCGTCATTCATCACAATTATGACGAAATATTTGTTGGGAGTCATAATTATGACGTATGATTTCAAATGCATCACAATAGTGATTATAGAAGTGGTTCATCACAAGTTAGATGGAATATTTTTTGTGTCAAAATTGCGAGAAGTTGTGTTTGTTGTCGAAATTGTGACGATCGATGGTTTTTTGTACCCTAAGGTTAATTTAACTGCTAATTTGTCTGGTCATATTTGACTTTGAGTAGTCATCTAATGTCACAATTGCAGTGCTATATATATATATAATCCCAAATGTAAGAGATGTGGCAACATATTTGTTATAACTACAATAATTATCAAAAAGATTATAAGGTTTTCTTGTGAACGAAAAAGACACACACACACACACACACACACACATATATATATATATATATATATTTGTGGTTCCTAGAAGAATGCCAAAAAACATTATATGGGGGTCAACTAATCAACAAGGGGTCGTAAATGATGGGAAATGTTATTTCCCTTGCAATTCTTGTAGGTGCAAATGTCCGTGGAGAATTTCATATGAAATAAATGATATACATTGTAGGAAGAATGGGCACATTGAAAGGGGGAAAAATATAGTCTGGTGGTAAGATCATGCTATTTATGAATCATTATATATATTTTATGTATATTATTCATACTTCTAAATTTTTTTATTGTTACAATATTTGTTTCGCGGACTAATTATTTCACATGAGTGTTTGAAATTATTATTAAGTCAAGGTGGCCCTCTAGATGTTGTGATTTGAATATTGCACCAAGTATTAGTGCTAGAAATGATGTTCTCCAAGTTGAGAAAGATGGAGTGAATATTCAATCTTAAGATAATGATCCTATGCAAGAAGATTACATTATAGTTCTAGATGATGGGAAAAATCAATTGATCGAAGACGTGCTTGGTGTCAATGAGAAAAAATATGTTTTTTTGTGATGATAAACTTGTGCTAGAGAATGGAATGACATGACTTTATGAAGGCTCAATAGCAAATATTCTCTCTACTACATTATTGTTGGTGAACTTAAAGGTTTTGAATGATTTTTCAAACTCTTGTATGACACAGAGCCTAAGGTATAATGTAATATGTTTCATCACATGAAAGGTTGATTTTTTATAGTGTTAATTAATGTGTAAAACATGAATGTAATATTTATGATTCACTAACTAGTGATTTTTTAAGTTATAATAGATTGTTAGGTGAATTTCTTTTACCATTACAAAATGAGTTACCTCACACATATCAATATTTATGTGCTATTATGAAATAAATTGGAATGGAGTATCAAGTTGTAGATGCATGTCCTAACGATCATATTATATATTATGGAAAACATGCATAAAAAATAAATTTCCCAAATTATAACAACAATATTTATCGAACTGATCAAATAACAAAAAAGGTGCCTCAAAAGGTTCTTTGTCATATTCTCATAATTCCACGTTTGCAATGACTGTTCAGGGGTGAAAGCATAACAAAGTTTATGGATTTCCATGCATGGAAGAGAAGTGAAGATGGTTTTTTTCGAATGCCTGTTGGTTATGCATTTATGGAAACTGAGGGAAAATGGCCACATTTAAAACATGGACCTCGTAATTTTAGGCTTTCATTGGCACTTGAGAGTGTTAAAACATTTGGAAAGCTCAGGTTTATTTACTTAGTGTGTCCGATTTTTTTATCAACAACAACCTTCCTCCTTGGATGTCAATAAAGAGGGAGCAAATTATGTTGACAATGATTGTTTAAGGTATTTGTTTACATTAATTTTTTGAATGTTGTATCATTTTCGATTGTCTTGTTTGTTGCATTATAATATGTTATATTTATTTATTTACTTATATGTTTATATCATAGTAGTAATTGAGTGTATTTTCGAACAATTAGTTAAGTACCAAGTTAAATATATGAATGTATATATTAAGCCTCTTATCGATGAGTTAATGAAGCTATGGGTCAACATCACTATGTATGACATCTATAAACCAATAAGGCATATGTGAGTTTAATTCCATGGGATACTTGTATGGAACATTCATGATGCCCTAGTACTAACAAATTTTTGTGGTGTGTAACATTCCATTATTGCACTTTAATAGTATATAATTATTTTTTATCAGTGGTTGTAATTGATATCAACCCAAGCAGCACCAGGGGATACCCTGATCTTGCATGGGAATTTTAACTTGACAAATTACTCTATTCTGAGTCAAGAATATTTTAGATGGATTCTACTCGTCGATACATTTCCATTGGTATATGGCACGCCACGTAATTCTTCGCGGTTTGAGAGATATTCATGTTTGAAGTTAGTAACCCTAGTTAGTGGGCTAAAACCCTATGGGGTTGTGGCATGGCACTTATAATTGGTTGTGGTCATTGAATAGTAAATAATTAATAATGTTTTTTTTTCTCCTAAAATCCTTCCAACATTCACTTTTTGAGGACCCTCTCAACTCAAGACATTCATATAAATAGTGACCCTCATATCCTCCTCTAGTAGGGATTTTCTGGCTTCAAACAGGTCATTGTGGCATGTTCGCTATAATTTTTTTTCTTGCAAAGCTTTAGAAGCTGAAATTAAAATCCATTTGAGCCAAAATTTTGGTGAACGTCATGACCAAATTTGAGATATTTGTTCCCTATATTTTCGAAGATATGATCTAAGGAAGGTAGGGTTTTTGCAAGCTCCCGAATTCCATGCCAAACAGGTGACATTGAGAAAATCATCTTAACTTTCTCTTTGAGAATTGAATTAAAATTCGTAAATAGTGACAGAAAGAGGATGGATTATAGTTTGTTAGGTGTCATTTTTAGGGCAAAAGGTCGGAACAATGACACATGGCACTTCGTACAAGTTCACTCTACTGAACCAGTCTATAATTAGGTCATCGTGGGAGATTGGGAATAACTATTTTTTTAAGAATCCAATCTTGATTAGACCAATGGGGTTGGAATCAGGACTCAAAGGTCTACTACAAGACGAAATTTAAGACCTTGGATATCTGAAATTACATAGATACAACAGATTTAATATCTAACTCCTAGAAGGAAAGAAAAAGCATGCATTCAAGGATCACTGCAGTAAGGACCACACATCAACAGTCAAGGGTAAGTATCCTACAAAAATCTATGTATGATTAGTGTTTACATTTGAATTTTGAGTGTCATCTTTGACATATTTTTTTTGAGGAAAACGTAAGTATATACAGGGTCTCGGTTATATCTCTATGTCTCTATCTGTCATAAGTTTTTATTGTATATATCTTTAGATCAGTTTTGGATATAATCTTGCATAGAGTCCAGGCCTATATCAAGAGTGTGGGTCTTTGTCTACTATTGCAACAAGTCAACAACAAAATTGACAAGCACACTTTAGGTACACATTGTAATTTTTATTTTTATTTATTCATTATTATTCACTTACATGTGTTTTGTAGGCAAAGGTAAGCTGAAGGGTATTTTGTTTTGTTTTGGGATTGGTTTCGCTAAGAAAATTTTGCATGTAGTTAGAATAAGATTCAAGTACAACATCAACCAAGAATTCAAAAGCAAAAGTATAAAATCAAAGGAAGCATTGTAGTGAGACATCCATGAAGACATGAAAGGCATCCAGATATCGAATTATTTGTTAGATCTAAGACTTTTGTGATCCATAATGTAGATATAAGTCTTTTAGATTAATCACATTGTTAGGATTTGGTCGACATTTCAAACCAACTAACGTGGTTCATCCTCAGGACAAGGTGAGAAATCAATCAATCTGAAGGAATAAATAGCATGGATGCATCATTGCCCAGAGTTAATCGTTGGTAAATTCGTTACTGAGGAAGGTAAAATATTATTTAAGAAAAAGTGGTAAGGAGTTATTTGTTTAATTATTCAATATTTAGTTAGAAACTAACTGTTATGTAATAATTAATTATTTAATTTTGATATTATAAAATAATGATTAATGTAATCATTTATATATTAATTTATATAAAAATAATTAATTTATATAATATTATTTGTTAGGGCCTGACTTATTAAATAGAATATATTCAGTTGAAAACTAGTTGTTATGAAATAATTTAAAAATAAATATTTATTTATTATTTTTAATAATAATTTATAAATATTATATTAAAATGTTTTATTTCACTATATTATAATGATAGTTTATTAATATTATCAATTCCTTTAATAAGAATATTTATTAATATTATCCATTTAATATGATTGTTATTTATTAGAGGATAGCTTGTTTCCCTTAAATAGGAAGATAATAGTGTAGGAGGAAAGCAGTGATAACTCTAAAGGTTTACTATAAAAATACTAATAGTTAAGTTGTATTATTAAGCACAAAATGTATTTTAGTTGTATTAATCATTAAAAAAGAAGAAGAGGATGCTCTAAAATATACTAATCATATTATACATATGAAGTTAAAGAAAATTAATAATGATACTAGGCGACAAAACTAGAAGTAAATAAAATAAAATAAGGAAGAATTGGAAGGAGAAAGGAGAAAAATGGGAGGAAGAGTCATGAAGAGAAAGTTGGAATCCAACTTTTACTTAATTTCCAACTACCATCACTATTAAGGTTACTGGCATGCCTTTCAATTTCAATCACTTCCCTAAGTTTCCTGTGGTGGAAATGATCAACCCCAGCAATGACTTTGGATTTTTCAATGTAGATGTGGTGTTTCAATTGCTCTACATGCTTGGCAAGCGCTGATGTGCAAGAGCGATTGTGTCTAATTTCAACAGCATGTTCATTAATTCTATGTTTAATAAACCCACCTATTTCTCCAATGTAGGTAATACCATAGGAGCAGGGAACAAGGTAGGCCCCTTTCGTGTCCTTAGGGTCAATAAGGTCCTTAATAGATCTAAGAGAATTTTTAATGGTATTGAGAGGTTTGAATGAATAAGATACATTAATATTCTTAATTATATGGGAAATCCTATCCGTGTTTCCTTGGATATACGGGAGACGAACCTTAGAGACAAGATCAGCATGAGTGGGTTTAACTCTAGGTGCCTTGCAAGCTTTGTGAAAGGCCTTGAGGATTTGAGGTCTACTATACCCATTATTTTTAAAAACTTCAAGAAGATGAGATTTCCCCTGTTCAAGGTGGTTATCATTAGAAATTGTTAGAGCATGGGTGGCAAGAGTGTTGAGAAGCTCGAATTTTTGAGCCAAGAGATGGTGAGAACTGGCATGAAGATATTGTTTCGTGTGATTCTTTTTTCTAAAAACTCGGTGACAGATAGAACCATCATCTCTCTTATAAAGGAGAATGTCGAGAAAGGGAACACGCCCATTAAGGTGGTTAAGAAATAGATCCAGTTTCTCATGACCATGAGGCTAGATGACACAAGTATCATCAACAAACCTTTTCCATTTTTTAGGGTGAAATTGAGCAATGGCTAAGGCCTTGGTCTCAAAATCTTTCATAAACAAGTTAGCAACGATGGGGGAAAGAGGGGATTCCATCGCAACACCTTGGAAACTGAAGAAAGTCGAGGTGAGTTTTATGAGCAAACTTGCGGTGTTGTGATGGGATCCCCTCTTTCCCCCATCATCGCTAACTTGTTTATGGAAGATTTTGAGACCAAGGCCTTAGCTACTACTCAATTTCGCCCTAAAAAATGGAAAATTTTTGTTGATGATACCAGTGTCATCTGACCTCATGGTCATGAGAAACTGGACCTATTTCTTAACCACCTTAATTCTCAATCAGACTCCATCAAGTTTGCAATGGAAGTTAAGGAGAATGGACGCCTTCCCTTTCTCAAAATTATCCTTTCTAGGAGAGATGATGGTTCTATCTATCACCAAGTTTTTAGAAAAAAGACTCACAAGGAATAGTTTCTTCATGCCATTTCTCATCATTTCCCAGCCCAAAAATTCAGGGTTCTCAACACTCTTGCCACCCATGCTCTAAGAATCTTTGATGATAGCCACCTTGAATAGGAGAAATCTCATCTTCTTGAAGTTTTATAAAATAATGGATATAGCAGGCCTCAAAGCCTCAAGGCCTTTCACAAAGCCTACAAAGCGCCTAGAGTTAAACTTGCTCGTGCTGATCCTATCTCTAAGGTTCATCTCTCGTATATCCAAGGAACCACGGATAGGATTTCCCATATACTTAAGAAGATTAATGTCTCTTCTTCATTCAAACCTCTCAATACCATTAAAAATTCTCTTAGATCTGTTAAGGACCCTATTGATCCTAAGGACACGAAAGGGGTCTACCTCGTTCCCTACTCTTGTGGTATCCCCTACATTGGAGAAACAAGTAGGAATATTAAACAAAGAATTAATGAACATGCCGCTGACATTAGACACAATCGCTCCTGCACATCAGCCCTTGATGAGCATGCAGAGAAATTGAAACACCACGTCTGCTTTGAAGAATCCAAAGTCATTGCTAGGGTTGATCATTTCCACCACAGGAAACTTAGGGAAGTGATTGAAATTGAAAGGCATGCTAGTGACCTTAATAGGGATGATGGTTGGAAATTAAGTAAAAGATGGATTCCAACTCTCTCTTCATGACTCTTCCTCCCCTTTTTTCTCCTTTCTCCTTCCAATTCTTCCTTATTTTCTTTTATCTTCTTCTAGTTTTATCCCCTATTATCCTTATTAATTTTTTTAACTTCATATATCTAATATGATTAGTATATTTTAGAGCATCCTCTTCTTCTTTTATTTTTTTAATGATTAATACAACTAAAATACATTTTGCACTTAATAATACAACTTAACTACTAATATTTTTATAGTAAACCTTTAGAGTTATCACTGCTTTCCCCCTACACTCTATCCTCCTATTTAAGGGAAACAAGTTATCCTCTAATAAATAATAATCATATTAAATGTACTATTATAAATATTCTTATTAAAAAATTTATAATATTAATAAATTTATCATTAAATATATGTGAAACAAAAAAATTTAGTTTAATAAATATTTAATAAATATTTAAAATATAATGAATAAAATATTTTAAATTTATTTTTCTAACAGCTAGTTTTCAAACGAATTATTTTGTATTTATATGTCAACCCCTAACCAAATAATATTATATTAATAACTTATTTTTAATAACATTTATATATTAAATTGATATCATTAAATTATTAATTTATAATATCAAAATTAAATAAATAATTATTACATAACAACTAGTTTCTAACTAAATATTGAATAATTAAACAGGGAACTCCTTACCACTTTTTCCTAAATAATATTTTACCTTCCTCATTAATGAATTTACAGTGGGTAGTTTTTCAAAGTTACTTGGGATCATACAACTTGTGCTTCAGGACTTTTACACTAAGTGAGAGCCTAGGAGCTAACACCTTAAAGTTTATAAGTCTTTCTTTCAACTATTTTACTAAGGTTTATAGTATTTTATAAATACATTTTATTGAGAGGTAGTAGGTAATTGAAAGCTATAAAAGGAGGAACTCTTCTCATTTGAAAGGCATATGTTCGAGAGGAGGAAATACCCTCTTTGAGGCCAATTCCATCATCATTTTGTTGGTGAAAGGGAATAAAGGAATTTTGGCGAAGTTATTTCAACACAACTTCTTTTGTTATAAATCACGTTGATTTTTTGGCTGCCAAATTTTTTTTTGTGTATCCCTCATTTTAGGGTTGTATACACATTCTCTATGGATTGTTTGTACTTGTAGAAGGGATTTTAAGAAAATCATTTCATCTCTCTTTATCTCTTGAGGTAAACAAATATCATAATGAATAAAAGGTTGCATCTTGTTCTATTTCTGAAGATTGTTTGTTGCTCTCTTTTGCATTAATTTTTGCACAAAATAATAGTTGGAATATAATTGAAATAATAGATGGCATATAATTGGTGGTGAAATAACATCTTTATAGCCTTTTCATTAAGCTTTATGTATTAATGTGGTTGATTTAATTGGCAAGGTTTATGTTTACACAACTTTGTTGATTTCTCCATTACACTTCAATATTCTTCATCAAATTATGTTCTTAACTCCATTTTCCCAAATCTTGACACAAATGGAGTCTTGATTTTCTTTCAATTTATTATCTAAAAATTCAAAAATAACTCAATTCTACAAATATGAATATTATATCAACCTTCCAAGGACATATTTGTAGCCTTATTGTGCTAAAGGATGGACAACGTAAAATAAGGAGGAGAAACATTAATGTTACAATGGATGATCTCTTCAATTTTGTCTCAGATTTATGCTTGGTGATTAGAATTATGTTTTTTTAAATGAAAATTTTGGAGTTAAAACCTCCACTATTATAAATCCACGTGTTGAGTGCTATCTATGAATTTTCAATGCCTTTTTGCAACTCAAAATTTGGAACATAAATTCATTTCCATGTTTTCTTAGAAATTGATTCCTCTATTTTAAATGCATATGCAGAAAATTATAAGAAACCCTTGCTAGCAAACCAATAATTATTCCTGAATAAATATTTACTTGGCCACCCTTTCAGTGCAAACCTTTAAGTGAATTCTCCGCATGCTCCATCAATATTTTTATACCACAATTTTCAGTAGTTTACAAAGCCCCTTTTCCAGTGATCTAGAAATTCCTATGTAGATCCATTTTTAATTTGCATATTAAACTCTCCATTTGTATTCATCCACAAATTCAGACCTCTGTAATATGTTTAAGACCTTTTTAGTAAATCATATCTTTGCTTTTCTTGTCTCATATTCCCGACAGTAAGACAAACCTCTTCTCCCTTTGGATGTTGGACCACATAGATAAGATAGATGACCTCTTCTCGAATCTTTGAAGAATCATAGACATCAGATGACTACCTTTGTAGGAATAGAAAAACACAGATTTTGATCTCCGATGATGACACTGAACAGATCTCAGACTTATGTACAAACTCGGACCTTATATTTTTGTGTCTAGATTACATCAGACATCAGGTTTCTTACTTGACAAAGGCTCATTTATAGACCTTATTTAATGGTACTTTGAAAATGTTCTTGAGAAATTGTCTTTTTCAATAGGGTGACCTTGTTGATGTTCACCCATTTTTAGTTGAGTCATCATCAGATCAATTATCTTTAATTGGGATAAGAGCACATGAGATTGCATGAGGAAGGAACCCTGTTGGACTCTAGTTAGTCATATTTTGTTGAGTGGAGAGAGTAAATGGATCTTGATCATTTCACTTAACTAAGTTGCACGAGGGAGTTAAGCTAGGAGTGAATGGATTTTTCTCTCTCTTATGCTTCACCTTACTCCACTCCACTAGAAAGAACACATGAGGAACTTGAGGAGAACATGTGTATTTAACTTTAATTCACCTCTCTTCACTTCACTTCAACCAAGATGCATGAAAGAGTTCGATTAGGAATGTTTGATATCAATTCACTCCACATCACGTTTTAGTGGGTACATTAGTTGAATGCATGTCCTTTCCTTCAATTTACTTCATCATAATTCAAGGCAGACACATTGCATGGGAGTGGTACCTCCTTTAGGAGGATCAAAGTTCTATAAAGTGAGGTTTAATGGCCATTGTTTGGTATAATTTGTTTGATAGTAATAAAAAACACTTCACCTCTATCTCTTCTTTACTTCTTGCCTTGTGTTGAAGCCTTGAAAATCGGTGCAAGAACATGGGGGAAAACCACCCGGTTCAGACCTTGAAAGCAACTCCTTTTTCGTTTGATATAGTGGCTCCCACTAGGGATAATGGGACTAGTTTCCCAGAAAGGGTTGATTTGATAATGTTGATGGGATGATATAGGATGTAATGGGAAACGATTCAGTTAAATGTAATCTAAACTAACTACTAAACACATGCATATATCTTAATCTAACATTATCAAATTATAAATATAACTGGGAATAAAATACAATATGCGATCTACAATGATGTCTTACAACAATTGGTAATAAAGATCGTTCAACTGCTAAAAGAAATGAAATTGTTTAACGATAATTGTTTTGGATGAATAGCTAGACAAAAGAATTGAGAGAAATATATTGCATATAAAAATCGTTCATGTATTGAAAACGGAATTAGAGATAACATCATACAAAAGTGACATAATGCAAAATTATAATTCTGACTTTCATACATAAAACAATTGAAAGAAGAAGTATTGCTTAATACAAAAATAAAACATAATCATACGATAAAAGTACCATATATGATAAGTCCTGCTCATGTGCTTCAGCAATATTGACCCAATTTCATTCAATCCAACACATTCTAAGAGTACAAAAGTGCATTTCAGTAGAACATGCTAGATATTTAAAGAAAAATATAACATGTTCCATTCATTTCATCAAAACCTCCTCAGAAGTATAGAAGTGTAATGTCTTGAAAAGTGCTTTTGCGAAAATTTCTAGACCCCTCTCTAAATGCAAGAGAGGGGTTTAAATACTAAAATATATGTCTTAAAATAGATTATTAAAAAAATAGTTGAGGAAGTTTCAAACAAACTTCCTTAGAATGAGCAAAATTAAAACTAAAACTAAAATAAATTAATGACTATCTCCTTTGAACTTGATCTTTGAGGTCGCAAATATCAATCATTGGCTTGAGCTAAGGTGACTGGCTGATTGTAGATTTTAACTGCCCAACAAGTATGGCATCTGTCAATGCTAGCACCATATTTTGTGTAGAGGTTGTTAAATACCTTAGAGTCATCCACTGGTTGTGTGGTTTTACTACAACTTGCCAGTATGTCTCCCAATTCACGCTGGTTAGCTGTTTAATAGCCTTTTCCTTTTCCTGCGCTGTATGTTTCCATTGCTGCTCTAGTTGCTTGACATTTGGTAGAAACCCTGGTACACACGCTTTGACAAGATTGGCACCATGAAGGTTTTCATTTACGACCTCTATTGTGCTGCTTGTTTTCCCTGTTGCTATCGTTGTTTCCCTTTCTTCCTGCTTCAACTAAGAATCCCAATCCGTAAACATAATATCATTGTGAGACGCCTCCAACTTTGGCAGGTCAACCTTTCTTCCATCCTCTGATTCTTGATAGGTGATAAATTCAGAAACCCTTTTGTGGAATTTCTTTGTACTCAAGCCTCATATCAATTATTTGGTTTTTCAATTATCATTGGTTTCACAGTAAGGATTTATTTGTGAAATATTTTGGCATAATACTTCCTCTTGTTGCATTAATAGGGAATTGACGCTGACTGCTTCTTTAATGAATTCATCAATTTGCGGGTTTTCTTTGAATTTATCTATCATGGCTTGTATTTTTGAATCCTTTTCTGCTAAGATGGCCTGGAAATGCATCCTCATCTGCTCGAATTCTCTTTGAAGTTGGGCTACCTGTAATTATGTTTGCTGATTAGTTTTTTCTTGGGCTAATTGTTGTTCTAGTAGCAGAATTTTATGTTCTTTTTCCTTCAACAGCATTCAGACTTCTGTCACCTTATCAATGGTGGTTGTGGCATAAACTCCTATGAACTACGAAAGCTTTGTGAGATTCTCTAATGGGTCGATTGGTGTGTCCTTCCACACAATATCCATTGGTTCATTTTTCGGAGTCGTAACAACAATGGTGTCCAGTTTTCTTTTCTTCCTTTGTCTTTTCACTACATCCTCATGGGCAGGATTGTAGAATATATCTAATGGAGGCATTTCCTCAATTCTTAAGACAATTTCGGAAGTAGGAATAACATGAATAACCTCAATGTCCTGGGTGCCTGTAGCTCCTTCCCTTGTTATTTCCGAATTTTCTTTATGTTGGGTTTGCTTGGGAGTTTGCAGTTCAGATGTTTACTCAAGATTTTTGTTTGTATGGAGCTTTCTATTGAACTGCTCCCATTCTTGTTCTAGGTCAATGAATTGAGCTTTTCCTGAATGATTTAAAGTAGAAGCAACCTCTACCTTTTTCTTTGCCAAGGCCTACTCGACTGTCTCCTCTGGACTTCCAATTGTGTCTTTCTCAGACTCTTTATTTGTGTTTCCTCCCCCATTTTGAGATTGTCACTCTGAGAGCTCTTACTCATGAGTTGACTTCTCTTGGGTTTCTTCTTGAGAATTTTCTTTGGAACTTCCCTCCAAGATTATGCTAGGAGTTGGCTCTCTTATTAGTTCAATATGCAGTAGGTCCAATGGGACCTTTGACAGTCTCTTATTTCTGTACACATGGAAAGCATTAGTATCTTCCGGGGTCAATAGTGGTGATGCCATATGTAGAATTTGTGAACATGTTTCTACTTGTAGGAAGAGGTCATCGAAGACATCCTCTTCATGGGTGAATTGTTTGACTTTTACCATTGCAGTAAATTCCTTAACAATGCCATTTGGGTCGTATTGCCTTCCTAGAACTGTAGCCAATTTCAAAGACATAATAATCTCTGCTTCCTTTAATGCATGTCCATAATCGTGTAGTTTAAAAGCACCACATTGTAATGGGAAGGTTAGCCAAATGGTTTTCTTCTGCTCTTTCAGTCCTCTCGTTAAGCCACCTTCCCCTGTAGTCTGGTAGGCTATTTCTTTAGCCAAAAGTTTGTTAGGGACATAATATGGGAGGACATGCAAAGACTAAATGCTCCCAAAAACTCTAATGTAGGTGAATGTTTCTTTCCAAACCATCTGGCTACTAGCAAAATATGCCTCTTGAGAAAACCTCGGGGTTGTTTTATCAAAAACTATTTTATGAATAGGCAGCATAACACCTTGACACATTTTATAAAAATGGGGGTGGAATTGGGATTCCCACAAAATTTTATGTTATGTATGGATGGGAAGTGGGTTCTGTACAGTCCAATTCCATCCCATATTTGGAAATTGAGAACTAAAACAAATTGCATCCATAACAAAATAGATCATAAAGAAAGGGGGAAAAATCCTTAGATAATGACTTCTTTTCCTTTTATATTCCACAATGGTCTTTGCCAAATTGTTTGCTAAAATTTGAGCCCAGTTCATAATCATTGCATTAACTGCTGCATCTATTAATGGAAGCCATTCCATGGAAAATTTGGTGCTATTGGGTCTACCAAATAACTTACATATCATTGATTTTGCAAAACTATGAGGGGGATAAATGGATGCCATTGACTACATACTAGTTTTATATCGTTTGAGTTTGCCTCTGCTTAATCTCTAGGTCTACATAACATTTGACAAGTCCTTGTTCTCTTTAGCGAATTTCTCAAGGAAGTGTTTGTTGTAGAGATTTTGAGGCTCTGGTAATTGGTACATTAGTTGTAGGTTGTCTGGTGAGAAAGACCCCATGACATATTTCCTTTTATTCTTGAAGGTTATATTTGAGATTTCTACCTCATCAATTACCCATTTGACCATATCTGTGTATGGTATTATCTTTGGTATCGTAGTTATTCGGGCTAGGAATGAACATGATGTTTCGAAATAGGAGGCGTCAAATGACTCCTGAGCATCAGTCGTGGCCTTTGTTACCAGTGGCCTAGGCTACTCTTCTTATAACAAGTTATACATGACCTCTCATGTCGTGGTTCCTCTGTCCTTGCTGCAAGTGTTATCAGAGAAAAGCAGTACCATGTCTGATTTCTCAGATGCAGATGCCTTTCCCTTCTTCGTCATTCTTTCTAACTATGTTTTCTGCGAAGATTTCCTGAAATGGAGCAAATATAAGTTATCGAATAAACACAGGCGAGAATGACAGTGAGAATTATATAATATAGTTAACCTCAAAAGGTGACAAGAAAGGAGCTTTTATTCATAACATAGATGAAAAGATATCGTATCATGTTGAGCCACTCTTAACATAAATGTCATTAAACTTATTAACTACCCACTAAGGTCTCTTATCATTGCTTTTATTACTCATTAAACTACTGCATCACAAACATGAAGGGAAAAACTTTAAGGTGGCAAGTTTAAACTACGAAAATGTCAATTTTATGATTGTGACAAGATTATCGCAATATCGCAAATCGCACTATCGCATTTTCGGTTGTGCATTTTTCTAGAGTTGTTTAGAATTTTGTGGGATGCAAGATTAGTGGCATATTCTTTATCGTTTAGAGTGTACTTTTCCTAGATGAATAATTACTTCATAAAGTTCTTTTACTAAGTGTCGGACTTAACTTATTGTTTATAATATTTGTTTTTTATCGGGTCCAGGTTTTGTCGCACTTCGCAAAATCTTGCAGTTCATAAGATTGGCTTTTAAGTAAAGTGTCGTGATGCGATAAGTATTGACTCGCTCTACCGCAATATCATATTTCACATATTACGACATGCTTTGTGAGTTGCATCTTTTGTGAAAGCCGATATGTGATTGCGATAAGAGATTCATTTTACAATGAATACCTTAAGTCTTAGCTTTGAATGAAAAGTCTAATAATATCTTAAGTTAAATGCGGTGATCCCTTCCATTGCAATTCATGGATTTTGGTTTTTAATTAACCTTTGACACACTTGGTCCAACGATATGTGAAAAAAGAAAGAATTTCTAGTCTTAAAGGGATTTGACTTGATATCTTGATTTATTTATAATTTTTTAAAAGAAAGTTCATAAGTGCTAAATTTTTCTTGGAGGGTTTTAATAAAAGGTCCCCATTTATTAATAAAATATTAACTATTAAATCAATAAATGGGGGGGTTGTTGAATAGCACAACAATTTGCGAGTCACCTAAAGAACTAGTTATCTCTAATAGTTTTTTTAAATTTCTAAAACTTCCAAAATAAAAGTAGTTCAGAAAATAGGAAATACATGAAATATAAGATAATTAACATTTCTCTGAATAAGAAAACAAAATCCACCTAATTATCATCCATTTGATTATTCTCTTCAAAATGAAAATTCCTTTGTCTACATCAGTCTTTACTTAGTTTTAAAGATAAAGTAGGGGCTCTTGTAGATTAGATTTTAGATGTCCTCATTTGTCACAGGTAGAGCCTCTACTCCCAACAGGTGTCCATAGCCTCGACAGGGTTACCTTTTAACCAACAATGATTTAGTATCCCATCCAGATAAGAGTGCAATTTTTAGAGACAAATTCAGATTCATATGCTTACTCTTTTTTTTTTTCGTTTCTAAACAATTTATTTTTTCTTTTAAAATTTTTCATTTTTTCTACTTAAAGGTCATTGTCTTGGTTTGGTGGCCAAAATTGACAATGCCATTCATCGGTTGTAACTCAAATGAACAAGTTGGCTTGTGATGAAACCCCTTGTCTTTTGATTAAAATAATCTCAAGTCATTACCCTATTTTGATATGCAGTATTGGTAATGTCAGTTTATTATTTCCCTATGAACATGGTAAGTCGGCTCTTGATGAGATCTCTTATCCTTTAATTTTAAGTATATTTTAGAATTTCACTCTAAAAAGAGAAAAGTTTACTAGATGGGGAGAATCATTGACTCTTTAAGAGTTTTTGGATGAGAATTATAGAGTTGAAGATGATTATCTACAGAGAGTCTTTACTTTGTTAAAGATACTTTTCTTCACTCATGGTAGAAAAAATGTTTCTTTATAAATTTGAGGTTTTGCAAAGGACAAATGATTTTGGTGGAAAACAAGCAGGTTTCAAAGAAACAGAACTTAAATTATGTCTCAAATATGAAATCTATCTTCTCAACAATCACTACTTATACAAGCGAAAAGTCAAAATATAGAAGAGATTATTATTGAAAGGCCAAAAGTAAATGCTATTTAACTTTTATTTACCTAAAAAAAGTAAAGGCAATAGTGTACAAGGATAGAAGAGGTTATCTTCTATGAAAACTATTTTTCAAAATCTGCCCATTAATAGGTAGAGAATCTCTCTTACCTGATAAATCTTGCAATAAAAAGGTTGATGGGCCAATTCGTTCCACAATTTGAAATGGGCCAAGCCACATTCTTTGGAATTTGGTATGCTTACCTTTTTAACATAGCTACCGATTAAACGAGAAAATGACCTAGTACCCATTCTTTTGAGGTAGCAAAAAATCACTCGATTTTTAAAAATGGTGATTCATAATACATCTCTTTTTTTTAGCATATTTTTACCACTTTAAATTTTTTTATGTATGAAGTATAATCAATTTTTTTAAACGTTAGTGCTTTTCATGCTGATTTTGAAAAGTGTTGATGCAACATCAACACATTTTTTTAGAGGGCTTATTTTTCACTTTCAAATTTTTGTGTATCAAGTGTGAACATTTTTTTTTTGTTAGTGATTTTCATCTTGATTTTGAAAAGTGTTGATGAACATCAACCCTTTTTGTTTAAAGAGCTTAGTTTTTACACTTTAAATTTTCTAATGAATCAAGTGTGGATAATGTTCTTTAAAAGTTGA
>APFE030301828.1:254323-271211 GCA_000404065.3 Pinus taeda
CAATCCCCATTGCTCAAATCGTTGTTCAATTTTGATCGATTGCAATGGTAATGCAGGTTTCCTCTACCTTCCAGCAATTGTTTGAAAAATTTTACATTTCCTTACATATTCATGTGCATCTTTGAATAAGATTGGCCAATAATATCCAGCATGCAGGAGTTTATGTGTTGTTGTGTCTCTTCCAAAATGTCCACCAATTGTTCCATTATGGAGTTCTTACAAAACCTTTTCTGCTCAGATTTTTCAAAGCATCTAAGTAAAACAGAATCATAATTCTTCCTAAATAAAATATCTTTGATGATTTCATATTGCTTAGCTTTTATCTTCAAAGCTCTTTTTCTTTTGTAACTGAGTTGCATAGTGGCATATCCATTTTTCAAGTAAAAGATGATATCAACATATTTAGATTCAGTATTGTTGAGGCTTACCTCACACGCTTGTATATCATCACTTGAATCTTGTAGTGCTAGTAAGTTGGATGCTCTTGCTAACATTTTGCAAAAACCTTGACCTTTAACAATTTTAGTTGGTCTGATCTCAATGTCATATTCTTATAGTGTTGTTACCCAATTTGATATTTTCTCACCTAGTTCTCTTTGCATTAGTAAATTTCTCACTGCTGAGAATGAGATTACTATCTTAGTGTGAGTTTTGAGAAGAAAGGGTCTGAAATTTTTTATTGATTTGAAAACAACAAAAGCTTGTTTTTCAACATCTGAATAATTTAATTCAGCCCCCTGCAAATTGGAGCTAAAAAAAGAAAATGGTGCTTCGATTTTTCATCATTGACCTTTGTCAATATAGCTGCATATGATGTCTCAGAAGCAAAGGTACATAAAATGAAATGATTAAAAAAATTCGGATTTGCTAAAGAGGGAGCATTTATGATTTCTTGTTTAATTAGATTAAAAGCTTCATGCTCTGTATATCCCCATTTAAAAACAAAATTTTTCTTAATCATAGATTGGAGGAGTAGAACAATTCGTGAAAATTTAGGGACAAATATTTTAACAAAATTTATCTAACTTAGGAAAGATTGCATGGATTTTTTGAATATACAATTATGTTCTCTAAATAAATTACCATTGATTTATTCACCAAACCTTAGAAAGCTATATCCATGGCTCTCTGAAATGTTGCACCAACATTGATTAATCCAAATGGCATTTTTTGGTAGGTACAGGTTCCCCATTTGGTTCGAAATGTGGTCTTTAGCCACTCATATCGATGTACAAGAATCTGATTATAACCTGAAAATCCATCTAGAAAAGACATCAGTTCTGAGCCTGCAATTGATTGCAGTATATTTTCCATAGGAGGTATGAAAATTTGTCCTTCTGACAAGCTTTGTTGAGATTGCAAAATTCTATACATATTCGAATATAACAATTCTTTTTCTTGGCTAGAACGAGGTTAGAAACCCACCTTAAATGCCTGACAGGAAAAATTATTTTGGCTTTGAGAATCTTATTCAATTTAGATTTGATCTGATTTTCTAAATTCAGATGAATATTTCTCAACTTTTATTGTACAGGATTTTCATCGAATATCATAGGAATGGTATGCTGAATGATGAAAGTATAATATGTCTTAATATCTTCATAGTTCCAAGCCAAAAAAACATTTTTGTATTTCTTTAACAAATGAATAAGGTTAGTCTTTCATCAAGTGTAAGACCAAGTCTCAGATTAATATATTGAGTTTTAAGGTCAGTTCCAGGATTAACTAATTCAAACCTCAAAGTTGAACTCTGAAGTTTTGATTTAGTAGGTTTCTTGAATATGTCCTTAAGATCATATAAATCTTCCAGCTTAACCACAAATTTAGGTATGGAATTTCCAATCATTTCTCTCTTAAGCTGGTTGTCATGCTGATCTTCATCTATTATCTCGTCATCATAAGAGCCTTCAGATGTTAGAAAACTTATGATATCTGGACCATCATTATAAACGTGCCAATTGGTGATATTGTCGGGAATAGAAGGCCTAAAAATTAATTCAATAGAAAAGTGATCAGGGCTATAATCTCCTGATGGAATAAGCTTGGATGCAATGTTAGCCAAAAGATCGACACTTGCATTTTGAAGTCTTGGGATAGGGGAAATGTTAAATGTTGTAAAATGGGAGGTGATGTCCTGTACTAGTGATTGATAATGTTTCAAATGTCCAAAGAGATAGTGTATAGTGTTCCTCACCTGTTTAATTACAATTTTTGAATCTCCAAACACTTTAAGATATTTGATATCAAGGTTGGTGGCTTTGTACAACCCTTGAACTAATGCTTCATATTCGGCGGTGTTATTTGTGCATTCGAATTCAAGTCTGCATGCTAACATAGTTTTTCTCCCTTCGGGGCTAACCAATATGAAACCTGCTCCAGCTCCATAGTTAGATTTAGATCCATCAAAAAATAATTTCCAAAATAAAGACTCAACTACAGGTTTATCTACAAAATTTATACATTTAGAAGACTCTGTTTGAGAATAATTTCCAACTTGCGATATAACAAAATTTTCCAAAAAGGGTGAAGTATTTGAATTGAAATTGCCTAGAAATGATTCATTTGGGTAATTTCCAATGATATTGCGATTGTATGCGACGAGCTCATTTTCTCCTTCCAGTTCTGTAACGATATACTTTTGATGTTTCTCATGGTCAACCCTTATTTGATTCATCTTACCGTTATAAGGAAGACACATGTGGGACTAGTTGGTTGCAAAATAGCCATGAAGCTTTTTTTACCAGTCTCTACTAAGGATCAAACCGTAGAATTCTGGGATATCGGCCACAAGAATGTCAATCACTTGACGTAATTTCGGGTTTTATGAGAGTCTAATAGTGACCTGATTGAGTTCTCCTATAAATTCAACATGAGATCAATATAACTACACGATGTGGACAACAAATTTTTGGGGTTCCACATTCAATTTTGCATAAACTATTTTTGGTAGAATGCTGGATGAAGCTCCAGAATCAACTAGGAAATTGTGCAAATTCTTATTGACAACTTCAAAAGTCAAAATAAATGGAGGTGTATGGGATTTGGATCTTCCACCTATTAGAGCAATATCAATGGAACCGATTTTTTTTGATAAGGTAGTAGGAGGCCTTCCCATTTCTTGAGCAGCCTGTGAGATTACAACAAAAAGAAGAGGAGAAGTAGGGACTCATGGAATATCTTATGTTGATGTTTTAACTTTCTAAGCTCATGGAATGTAATATTAGCCCTATTATTTTTCATATCTTCAACGATGTTGTATCCCATTTCATCAGATACTAGCGAAGTTTTAGCTAAAGCTGAAGAATTTGATTGAGGAGGAGCCGTTTGAGTGGATTTGGGGGAACATTTCTTACCCATTGCTTTATCTTTGGGAGCTGGAGTTGATGTTTTTTGTTTTTGATTTCTTTGTGGAAAATCAACAGTGCTCCTACTCCTGGTTGCGACAGGTGATGCTTCTTGTGATTCTTCATTAGGAAGAACGAAATCCCACATTCCTTGTAATTCAACCACTTCTTCGTCATCAGTTTGTTCTTTAGCTGTTGAGATTTCCTCTTCCTCCACATCTGGTTCAACATTTGATATTGTATTTGGAGTTTTATCATCAGAGGAAGGATTTATTTTGTAAGGTCTGTGAGATTTCCTTGAAGAAGTCTCAGCTACCTGTTTCTTAAAGTCGCCCATTTCATTGGACATGGTTTTAAGGACCTTTTGTAGACATTCAAGATAAAAAAAATATCTTTAGGTGCTTATTTCTTGGATTCGTCCCTGAAAGTTACCTTTTTGGATTTTCATTCTTCTAATGCATTCTTATTATCTAAAGCTAAATGTGTTTTTCTATAGCTATGGCTCCTTTCATGTTTTCTATCAAAGTAGGTTTGGCAGCCCTATCGACAAAAATAATTGTGTTTGAGGGAAGAGTAGAAATGTACCATTCATTTTGAACTTCATCACTGGGTTTGGATGTCGTTGGGATTTTATTCAATAAATTATTAAAATGTGAATTGAAGTCCTTAATTGGTTATCTAGGTTTAGCTTTCAAGTTGGAGAGATCATTGAGAAGAGTAGTTGTTAATCGATCATCTCCAAACTTGGTTAGGAAGTGCTCTTGAAAGGCATCCCCAACTATTAATGGAACCAGATGGTAATGAAAAATACCATGATCCTATTGATCCTTATAAGGTATAAGGGAATAATCTTACAACTGCATCTTCTTCTACCACTGCATTCAGATTTATGGACAACATGAAGTTATTTATGTGTTCTTCAGCAGGTAGATCATCATCAGGGTTGAATTTTGGCAACCATTTCCTTAGATGCGCAGGCAGTGGATGTAATGGTCCTTCCATTCGAACAACTCCTGGATTTTTCCATGGTATTTAAGCCATCATGGATATCTCCTTATCATGGGTTGCATCTTTTGTGAAAGTTGATATGTGATTGCGATAAGTGCTTCATTTTACAATGAATGCCTTAAGTCTTAGCTTTGAATGAAAAGTCTAATATTATATTAAGTTAAATGTGGTGATCTCTTCCATTGTAATTCACGGATTTTGGTTGTTAATTAACCTTTGGCACACTTGGTCTAGCGATATGCAAGAAAAATGAGATTTTCTAGTCTTAAAGGGATTTGACTTGATATCATGATTTATTTCTAAAAATTTTAAAAGAAAGTGCATAAGTGCTAAATTTTTCTTGGAGGGTTTTTAATAAAGGGTCCCCATTTATTAATAGAATATTAACTATTAAATTAATAAATGGGGGGGTTGTTGAATAGCACAATAATTGGCGATTCGCTGGAAGAACTAGTTATCTCTGATAGTTTTTTGAAATTTCTAAAACTTCTAAAATAAAGGTAGTTCAAAAAATAGGAAATACATGAAATATAAGATAAGTAACATTTCTCTGAATAAGAAAACAAAATCCACCTAATTATCATCCATTTGATTATCCTTTTCAAAATGAAAATGATTTGTCTACATCAATCTTTACTTGGTTTTAAAGATAAAGGAGGGGTCTCTTGTAGATTAGCTTTTAGATGTACTCAGTTGTCATAGGTAGAGCCTCTGTCACCAATAGGCATCCATAACCTTGATAGGATTACCTTTTAACTAGCAATGATTCATTATCCCATCCATATAAGAGTGCAATTTTTAGAGATGAATTCAGATTCATATACTAACTCTTTTTTCTTTCTTTTCTAAACAATTTATTTTTTCTTTTAAAAATTTTCATTTTTTCTACTTAAAGGTCATTGTCTTGGTCTAGTGGCCAAAATTGACAATGCCATTCACTAGTTGTAACTCAACTGAACAAGTTGGCTCATGATGAGACCCCTTGTCTTTTGATTAAAATAATCTCAAACCATTACCCTATTTTGATATGCAGTATTGGTAATGTCAGTTTATTACTTCCCTATGAACATGGTAAGTCATCTCTTGATGAGACCTCTTATCCTTTAAGTTTAAGTATATTTTAGAATTACACTCTAAAAAGAGAAAAGTTTACTAGATGGGGAGAATCATTGACTCCTTAAGAGTTTCTGGATGACAATTATAGAGTTGAATATTCTTATCTACAGAGAGTCTTTGCTTTGTTAAAAATATTTTTCTTGACTGATGGTAGAACAAAGGTTTCTTTATAAAGTTGAGGTTTTGCAAAGGAAAAATGATTTTGGTGAAAAACAAGCAGGTTTCAGAGAAATAGAACTTAGCTTATGTCTCAAATGTGAAAATTATCTTCTCAACAATCTCTACTTACACAAGTGAAAAGTCAAAATATAAAAGAGGTTATTATTGAAAGGCCAAAAATAAATGTTATTTAAATTTTATTTTCCTAGAAAAAGCAAAGGAAATAGTGTACAGGTATAGAAGAGGTTATCTTCTATGAAAAATATTTCTTTAAAATATGCCCATTAACAGGTAGAGAATCTCCCTTGCTTGATAAATCATGCAATAAAAAGGTTGATGGGCCGATTTGTTCCGCAATATGAAATGGGTCAAGCCAAATTCTTTGGAATTTGGTATTCCTACCTTTTTCCTCGTGTGCTTTATCCCACTTCAATACAAGGTCTCCGAGCTGAAAGGATTTAGGACTTACAAAATTTGCATCAAATGAATATTTAACTAACTATTGATGATGTGCATGTATGATTTTGGCTTTGTCTCTTTCTTATTCAAGCTTGAGAATTTGTGATTGTCTTAATTGCATAGAAGAAGAAGGAGATTCTTCAATAAACTAAACCAGGGCTAGAGAGGGAATTGCTACATTTGTAGGGAGAAAAACCTCTTTCCCATAGACCAAATTAAAAGGAGAAGTTCTTATTGAGGCCTTCTACATTATTCGATCTGCCCATAGAGAAAATGTTAAATATTTGTGCCAGATTTTCTGACTTTGATCAACGGTTTGTTTGATGATTCTTATGAGATTTTGCTTGTAGATTTGGCCAAACCATGTCCCTAAGGATAATAGTTAGCAAAATATTTAAGTTTAAAATCTCTTTTAAGAGCAAATTTTGTCATAGCATTTCTTGTGAAATAAGATGCATTGTCAAACATGAGAGCAACTGGTAGACCAAATCTGGTAATAATAAACTGGTTAATAAATTTAATGATTTTTTTAGAATTGGCTACCTTAAGTGGAATTGCTTCTACCCATTTCGTGAAGTAATCAGTTGCTGTAAGGATATATCTATGCTACTTTGAAGAGTGAGGAACGATCTCACCTATTATGTCCGGTCCCCATTGTTCAAATGGTTGTTCAATGTTGACCGTTTGCAATGGTAATGCGGGTTTCATCTGCCTTCCAGCAACTGATTGACAAATTTTACATTTCCTTACATATTCGTGTGCATATTTGAATAAGGTTGACCAATAATAGCTAGCATGCAAGATTTTATGTGTTGTTGTGTCTCCTCCAAAATGTCCACTAGCTGGTCCATCATGGAGTTCTTGTAAAACCTTTTCTGCCTCAGATTTTTCAATGCATCTAAGTAAAACAGAATCATAATTCTTCCTAAACATAATATCTTTGATGATTTAATATTGCTTAGCTTTTATCCTCAAATCCCTTTTTACAGTGAGAATGATAGTGAGAGTTAAATGATACAGTTAACCTCAAAAGGTGATAAGAAAGGAGATTTTATTCATAACGTAGATGAAAAGATCTCGTATCGCGTCGAGCCACTCTTAACATAAATTCCATTAAACTTATTAACTACTCTCTAAGGTCTCTTATCATTGTATCATTTCCTTTATTACTCATTAAACTACTGCATCATGAACAAGAAGGGAAAAACTTTAAGGTGGCGAGTTTAAACTGCAAAAGTTCCGATTTTGCGATTGCGATAAGATTATCGCAATATTGCAAATCGCACTATCACATTTTTAGTTGTGCATTTTTCCGGAGTTGTTTAGAATTTTGTGGGATGCAGGATGAGCAACATATTCTTTATCGTTTAGAGCGTACTTTTCCTAGATGAATAATTACTTCATAAAGTGCTTTTTACTAAGCGTCGGACTTAACTTATCGTTTATAATATTTATTTTTTATCGGGTCCAGGTTCTATCACACTTCGCAAACTCTTTCAATTCATAAGATTTGATTTTAAGTAAAGTGATGCGATGCTATAAGTATTGACTCGCTCTACCACAATATCGCATTTCGCATATTACGACATGCTTTGTGAGTTACGTCTTTTGTGAAAGATGATATGTGATTACGATAAGCGCTTCATTTTACAATGAATACCTTAAGTCTTAGCTTTGAATAAAAAGTCTAATAATATCCTAAGTTAAATATGGTGATCCATTCCATCACAATTCACGGATTTTGGTTTTTAATTAACCTTTGAAACACTTGGTCTAGTGATATGCGAAAAAAGTAAGAATTGCTAGCCTTAAAGGGATTTGACTTGATATCTTGATTTATTACTAAAACTTTTAAAAGAAAGCGCCTAAGTGCTAAATTTTTCTTGGAGGGTTTTTAATAAAGGGTCTCCATTTATTAATAGAATATTAACTATTAAATCAGTAAATGTGGGGGTTGTTGAATAGCACAACACCTTGTTATTTATACTATATGCAAGGTAGGTTATTGCGATGTATCTATTTCACTACTTCCAAGAATATTTATGACAGGAATTTCTTTTTTCTTTATTTCACAACTTCCACAAATGTTTATGACAGAAAAATAAAATGTTTTCTTTCACTAAAGATATAATTCAGAAATATTGGTAAGGGTTGAAAACAAGGTAGGAGATTATTTGTTTTAATAATTGAAATAACTTAATGTGAGATTGATTATTTCTTTAGATAATCAAAATAACTTTTCATTTGTTGAAATATGTAGTTTAGGGGACATGACCACAATTATCCTAATTGGTTTGATGTTGATGACTTGTTCATCTCTCCTGATCCATTCGTAATAATCAATAAGCTTGTGGTTAGAATGAACAAAGAACTTGTTCATTTGATTCGCATTAGAGATAAAAGTGAAACGTCTTGAGATTAAAGATAGGATCAACATCTTCAACCAACATATTTAGAGATATCAGGTAATAACCATATCTTAAAGAGAATTGTTTTGTCATAAGTTCAATTATGAATGTTTGTTTTTTAACTATTAAATTATCTAATTGAAAATTTGTTTTTTTTTCTTATATAGGATTTTTTGGCAATAACATACAACCACCATGAACCAAGTTTCAATGGTTGATAATATCATACATGAGGATCATCTACCAGAAGGGGAGCACATGGAAACCATCCCAACAATGTCGGCTAGTGCACGAGCTAAATAATTACATTGCAAAGGTATGTTTTAGTATTAATGAACTATCTCAATGATATTTATTTTGAATGAGTTCTTTGAATCATTGGGTAGCCTCACCTTTTTTTCATGTAAAAAGAGGATTACAATTAGAGATATTTAATTGCAAATATATTAATTATAATCTTTCTTGTTTCACTTTGAGAGCATGTAGAGGATGATGCTACACAAGAAGATGAACATATGACCACATATGAAACTAATCCTCTTGCCTCCACTAGTGAAACAGGTAAATAAAACTCTAATGCTCTTTTTATTGAAAAAATAATTGTAATAATAATAACAAAAAATATGAATTTAACATTTCTTCTTGTTACAACTGATGATCCAACCCTCTTGCAGAAGCCTCGACTACATCATGAGTACACAACCAGGTTGTCAAAAAATAAATACAAAGAAAAAGAAACGATTGTACTAATTATATCATTAGAAACATCACGTACCATATTTAAAAATGATTTTTTGATGACAACATTTATTAAGATAAAGTATTATGTGTCTATGATTAATGAATGAATGTTATAAGTTAACGAGTGATTTCTATATGTCTCTTTATGTACAAAACCACATATGTTTCTTTATCAATTTTATGTTTTGCTATTGTGTAAGCATGAATCTTAATGTGTTACTATCAATAGAGAATAATTTATGATTTGGATACTCTGGGAGGAAACCTCGATCGTTCTAACTAACGAACAACCAAGTCAATGTTGACTTCGTTTTTCTCTGTCAAATCGAGGAATGTTTTCTCCAAGATTATAATACTCCAATAAATTATTCTTGAAACTAAGAGGAGCTCATTCAGGTATTCTTGCGCCTCAATCTTGTCTAATTTTTATTTACTCATAAAAGTGTTTCTTAATTTATTTTATTATTTTTCTTATTCTTTATCTACCTTTAACACATTTTATGTGCATTGCAAGTATTATTATCCTAGAAAGATGTCGTCCACAAATGTAACATGGCTAGAAAGAAAGTGGATGAATTTATCCTCTTGAGTAGCCATTCTTTCTCAGGTTTGCACCCTACTTTTTGCATTTCAAATCCAATCCTTCTTTATTGTCAATTATTTGCTAGTTAGTTGTCAATGATTATAGTGCTTGGAGTCCCAAGAGAAGGAGCTCAGATGTTTTCTTGCAAATTATTTATGTTGTCAAAGCTTTCATTGTGCTAACATTGTTCACAATTTTCTAGGTATTGAAATGAAAACATTTAGAAGGTATTTACATACCTTTTTGACTACTTTCAAGTGTTAGAATTCTAGTGTAGAATCGAATTCTTAAACATGATAATTACTTGTGAGCAATATTATAGTTCTTCTTATTACTTTGTTAATCTACTATACTAAGTAAGTATACAAGACATTATAGATCATAGAGGACAAGACCGATAAGCATATTTATCATCATAACCAACATTGTCAAATGACCAAGGCCTTCTCAAGAAGCTCTATCTCACTAGAGCGCATAACAAACTTTATTACACAACAAGCTCATCTCTCCACTAAAATTATTTCAAGCTACCAACAAGGCTCTTCTTGGTTCACATGGATTGCATAGTCATATCAAGGTGATCTACCAAAATCTCACAGGACTCTCCTTCATTATAATGAGGTCAACTTCAACAAACCTTCCTCATGTTCTCACATATTGTATTTCATACAGTGCCTGGACCAGATAAATGAAGTAGAGAAGATGCACAATTTTGGAATTTATAACTATTTAGGACCTTTAAAAAAGCAATGTTGTCATTTATACTTATTTAAGACTTTTGTGTTATTCTTTAGTATGCCCCATCATGTCACACATTAAAATAGTTAATAAAATACCATTGTGAAAGATGTGTTTTGGTACTTGTTGTGGCCACAATATCCCCCATAAAAGTTTCATGAAAATATGAGGATCCTCCATGCAAATTTTGGTCAAATCATCTCCTTGATACATTATTTGCAAGATTTTCATTTTTTTTTATTTTCTGCTTTGATCGTTTCATTGTGTGCGGTTTCTCACCAACTTCCTAACGACTCAATTTTTTTATTTGGACTAACAATTTGAAAATGACATTTTTTCAAAGTGTGAACGATTTTCACCACCTAAAATTGAATATGTAAAAAATGTATTTTAATTATTTTTAATTTATTAATTTTATTGGGAATATAATCATTTATTAATTTTGGTTTAACTTAATTAATTTAATCAATTTAGATTATTTTTTGATTATATGTAAATATTATTTTTAATTTTTATTTATTTATTAATTAATTATAATTATTAACCTATTCTACAGTCTACGACACTGGAAAACTCTTTATATATTTAACCATGTAGCAAAACCTATATATTAAAAAACTTTATATATATTAATTATGCTTTATAAAATAGATTAAATTAAAACTATAAATATTAAATAAAATATATATTATACCCCACTTCCTCTGTCATAGGTCCTGTTGGAAATTTGTATACCTTCCGGCTGTCTAAGCATAGATGCTGCCTGGATGACATCAGTGGGATTTTATCTTTTAAAATGCATTGTTGAGGGGGATTTTATATTTTAAAATGTGTATGGGAAAGAGCCATGGCATTCCTCTGTTATTTTAAACATTACGTAATATTTAAAAAGTGCCTTTGTTTTTAAGTTTTGTGTTTTTAAGCTTATTTTATTCTCATTATTTTTATTTATATATTATTTAATTTAAACTTTTTTATTATTTTAAATTTTAGATTTATTTAATTAATTTTCATTTTAGGTTATATTTTAGATTTATAATTATTAAATATATAAATTCTTGATAAAAACATAAATTCAATAAAATAGCCCACAACTATGCATTTTTCAGCAAACCAATAATTTTGACATTCAGACTCTCGAAAGTTCTATCTTAAGTTTTAATAAACTAAATGAAGCTTAGGACAACTCATCAGAAAGCTAAAAACATAAAGAACAATATGGAAGCATAAAATCAAGCAGATTCAATCATTTGGTAGCCCAAAAATTTAGGAAAAGTCTAAGCAACGAATTTGCAACCAAAATTGGTTTTACTGAGTTTAGTTTGAGAAGACTTTATTGGTTTGAAAGAACTGATATTGCTAATTCATTCTATATATTGTTCAAGTGCTAATAAAATATCTATAGGAAGCAATCATGGCATGGAACCTCTTTTATTTTAATTTATCCCATTTATTTTTTATTTGGCAATTTGTTGAGAGAATTGGTATTTTATTTAATATGCAAAATTAATTTGTTTTATTCTGAATTTTGATTGGTTTTGGCAATGAGCAGGTGGGAAGAGCAACCCAAAAAATTCTTAAAGCGATGGGATTGCACCAGCAGGGGAGAATGGAATTTGTTTCCAGCTGAAAATTAATGAAGCAGATCTGATCTCAACAACTCCCCTTTTGACAATTTGTATTTGTAAATTATAAATTAGAATTTTGAGGAGGAAAGGGGTTCCTATTTTCTGCGAAAGAGACACTCTAAGCACTTTTGTGAAAATAATTATAGTTGTAGGTGAAGAGGAATACTCATATATGAGTGTTGGGTGTTTGCTTTTCAAGATTCAATCTTCGTCTTTGAGGCAAAACCTGCACTATTATTTCTCTTTTCTCCAGTGGTAGAGCTCATGATTTTGGAAAGATTGTTGGAGATCCATTTTAAAACAGAGCAAGGGAATTAGGCTTTATCGATTGTATTTTTAGATACTTCTATTTGTTAATATAATCACATTATTTTTAATGACAAATCTATGTAAAGTGTTCCATATTTTGCACTTTTGTTTGATATGAGAATTATTTTCTACTAGTCAACTATCTGATCTAAAGGTTTTATAGATCTATTATTTATTTCCAATTTTCTCTTGTGCTTAATCTATTTTCTAAGTAACTATTTACTCAGAAATTCGCCATATTAAATTGATTTAATAGTCATTAAATTGTATGAACTATTTCTACATTTTTATGGTTTATATATCAACTTATCTTTTATTATTTTAAATCTCTGAATAGAGCATGTTTTGTAATAATAATATCAATTGTTAGAAATATTTCAATAGTTTGATATTCATCATAAACGAGATATGTTATATATTCTCATTCTTTTAAATCACTTTGCTCTTGATTTGGATAAGATCTTTATCTGTCTTAATCAAGATAATAAATTATATTTCCTTTATGTTGCTTGCATCTTAGAATAGAATTTCACTTTGAAATAATTCCTTGTATTTTAGAATTCTCATTCCATAGGAGCGAGTTTTAGTGTGGCTTGTCTAGGCCCTTATTTCATCTTAAGGGTTGCTTTCTTGCAAGCTACCAGCAAGAGAGTAAATTTGATATTTCTATTTTTATATTATAAGTAATTAGATAAATAATAAGTCAACGGGAAGGTGAGGGGGTAACTAGACCCAATAGAACCCGTTGGAATCACTAGCCTAAACGAAAAAAAAAAAAAAAAAAAAAAAAAAAAAAAAAAAAAAAAAAAAAAAAACAAACAAACAAACCAAACAACAAACAAACAAACAAACAAAAAACTTAATTTGGGGCTCTGACCAAGTGGTCTCCTTAATGTTGATGAGGTCATTTTTTGCCATCCAAATTTTTGGTGCTAGAAGGAGGGCCAACACCAAGTTGTACATTTGAGTATTATATTTTTAAATTTGATTTATATGCAATTCATCATTCTAAACTTCCCATTTGGAGCTTCTTCACTAGACTTCCACCTGCCACTACTCTAATTAAGGTAATTAAACTCTTGTCTAAAACATATTTTAATGGTAAGAAGAATGTTTCTACTTTTGATCATCTCCTTCAATTTACTTTAAAATGCAATAATTTTGATATTGAAGAAGGTGTGATTTGTAGGATATTCACTCTTACTTTTATAGGCTAAGTTGAAGACTAGTGTCGATCATTACTAGTTGGCTCCGTGCATAGTTGGGATGAGTTTTCAACAATATTTCTACGTGATTTTAAGACTTACGATTATTTATTTTTTTGTGATCAACTTGAAGCACTTCATAGATTTGAAGGTGAGTATATGAATGATTTCCTTATTTGATTTAAATTAATTTAATTTTAAAATTCTAAATATTTGCCTCCTAAAGTTCAATTAACAGGATGGTTTAAACATTTAGTTTATCTTCCTTGATATGACATTTTAAAGCACATGTAATATTTCTGAAGAGTTAATCACTCAAAATGACAACATTGATCCATTTCAAACAGAAATTACAAAGATTGTTAGAGAATAATTCTAGGAGAAAACAAATATTGTTGAAATCAACAATGTTGATCTTGAATGTGCTGCTATCAATAAATTAGTTGTCTTAAATTATAATAAGCCTATTGAAAAAGATGATCAACAAGCAATATAATTAATGGGAAGTAAGCATAAAAAAATAAGATAAAAATAATGGAAATTCAAATTTCAATAATGCAGAATCTGGAAAAAAAAAGAAAAAAAAAAAAAAAAAATTCTAAATTTCTCTTGCCTGAAATTAATAATCAATCACAAAATGCGGAGAATCCAAGAAATAATATTCAAGAAAATGTGGTCAACAAAATTCATGGTTCTCTTGTGATTCTTTCAGATAATAGAAAATATGATTTTTTTTTGTTGAAGAAAACATTGAAGAACATTATGAAATATGCAGTAATGTAAACATGGAAGAACTTGAAATTTTCATTATGAAAAATGAGTAAACTTCTTCAAGAAAAAAAACTTCAGGTACATATCTTCAACTAGTCATTTCTCCCTTTACCCCGATCTTTTTAGAGACAACAATTCAATTGTTAATCAATCAACAATTCCTCTAGATGTTAATGTAATTTTAGAAAATAGAGGAGTTGTCATAAATTTAATTAATGATGAATTTTTGGTTAATTCCAATTGGGATAGAGGAAATTTAATCACCCATATTTTCAACAGCCTTGAGAATTCTCACAATTGTACATTCAACCACTTTCCTAGTTTTGGTTTACCTTTTTGAAGGGAAGAGAATTCTAACTTTGAAGTCATTTATGATGAATTATACATAGAGGATATTGATTTATCTCAATTTTCATTAAATCCTCATGTTCAAAATCAATCCATAGAAACTGAAGAAAACCCCCATTCAGAAATTGTTCTAGCAAATTCTTATTTTTAGATTTCTAAACATTTTGATGATTTCTCAATCTATGATTCTTATGATGATCACGTTCTCATACATGTTCATGGTCTTGAGTTTCTTCCACATCCACAAGTAGATATCAGTAACAATTTTAGTTGTATTATTTCAGTAAACACTTGTGAAATGAAAATTTTTCAAACAAATCTTAACTATCATGTAATATTAGTGTGAATAACCATGTAATTATACTTTTCTCTTGGTTCATGTCTAATTTTTATTCAACTTTTATATTTCACCTCTTTGATAGTTTTTATTTCTACCGACATTTTGGGCATCCAGGCACTAGACACTCATCAAGTACATTAATGGGACCTCGTGCAAGTCAATTTTAAGACCTTAACCATGGGCATAAAAAACTACTAATTTTTCAATTTTATTTGATGTTCATGTCATACAAATTCATTTTTTATTTAAATATTTCTTTTCACAAGTTTAAGCACTTGAGAAAGCATCATTACAATCTGGCTAGCAATTTAATCTCTTTAAAAATATCCTGAAATATTCATTGAATTTCCATCTGCACATCATTGATCCATTTGAAAGTTATTTGGAAAATTCATTTACACAGAAGATTGTTAGTATTATGCCGCATGTACATAAAACTAACATTTTTCCATAGGTTACATCATTTAAAGATACATCATTTGATATTTCCCTGTTATCCTCTCTTCCTTCAAATTCACTTCAACCATTAATTGAGATTCATCCATATTTTATGATCCCACAGAGTTTTGGTTGGAGGAAACTTTTCAAAAGAGAGTGATTGTAAATAGGTTTCTTTTTGTAAATACATTAGTAATAAGTGTACATAGTAGGCTGAAATTTTCTTTTAGTATTTTAGTTGTAATTCCATTTGCATTACTAATTTTTTATATTTTCATATATGTGGGAATAAAATAATTTTAATGGATTCATTGGAAATATGACTATCTTGAGTTCTATTTTTCTCATTTTGTTAAATTAGATTGTTGGGTTGTGTTACATTCTTTCCACGACTAGCCCACGTAGTTAACCGGGGGGGGTAGAGGGGGGCGCCAGAGCCCCCCTTCGTTGCGCCGATTGTGTAGCGGGGGGAGGGTCACAGGTGGTTTGAGGCATACCCATAACCCCATTTTATGGGGTCTAGGGCAGCACCTCGGAAGATATTGGTTTTGGACCCTATGTCAGGATGGGCAGACCCACCTATGGTTTTGTGCATGATTTTCGCACATGTTTTTGGACGCGATGGTTTTCGATCCATGGTATTGGACGCGATGGTTTTTGGTCCATGGTATTGGATTCTTCGGCATGTATAAATATGTATTATAACATTGAAAGGAACATAATGAAAAATCAAGCTGGTAGTCTCGGTTTTGGGATCCAGGGGAAAATTTCTCTGTGTATATGTGTTTTATGTGTTATGCTGTCGCATTGCTTATTTTATGTGTTTTAGAATTCATATGCAGATAATTTTTGTATAGGGTTAAAACCTACATTTGGTATCAGAGATGTTTTTGGCTTCAAGGGGACGCCTTTATTGTTGAGGGGTTTCACTCGAGCCTGTGGTAGACCCTATTCAGTGGGAGATTTGAAAGATTGATTCTGGTGGTGAAAGAAGATGGCGAGTAGTGGAAAGATAGAGATCGAGAAATTTAATGGTCAGAGTTTTGAGTTGTGGAAACTCAAGATGGAGGATTTGTTGGTGGATAAAGATCAGTGGATCGCGGTAGATCCGGGTACTAAACCAACGGGAGTGACCGATGAAGAATGGAAGAAGTTGGATCGGAAGGCAAAGAGCACAATACGATTGTGTGTATCAGATTCAGTATTGTTGAATGTATCAGGGGAAGCTACGGCGAAGGCTTTGTGGGACAAGTTAGGGACTTTGTACCAATCTAAGTCTCTAGTGAATAAATT
>APFE030301832.1:3249-28227 GCA_000404065.3 Pinus taeda
GTGGTATTACTAATACCATCTATCTAATACTACGACCCATTTGCAACTAACTGTGGTTCCGTTATTAATTGCAGATTAGCCACTTACAATTATTAATATGGGCTTTATTGACTCTTGACTATGACGTGGTCCCATTACATAAATAAGGGGGTTAGGGTGGGACCCTAACAGGTGGGAGGTATCCTCAGCAACAGAAGGGCACGAAGACCAGCCACGGGAAGAGCCACGTTGGCTGAGCATACGTTGCCGAGGCTGAACCATGATTGCAAGGTTGTACAGGGCCAAATTGGAATTTGAAAGACACAGAGAATCATATGCAGGAAGAGGATTGGAATCAACAGACGGAAGAGGGTTTAGTAAGACGCTCATATATTCAACATAAAAATAGAGGCTAGGAGTGATCCAGGAGTCCGGGGAAGAGGAAGTGGCCTGAGAGTTCAGACCCGACTTCCACCTCCACAGCGCCAGAGGTAACAGAAAGACCCCGAACCAAGCCCGTAATAACATGGCAAATTCTTTGTTGCATCCCTTAATAATGCAATTTCCCTTACCTCGAAGCACTCCCACAATAACTGTGACCGCCATAAGAGCCGAGGGGCCGAACCTTGTGTTGCAGGCGAAGGTGGGTGGAGCGTAAATGCTCCAGTGCTGCATTCGATGGCTATTGTACCAGCGCCGTCGGTTATGATCAGTATCCCATGTGGACACGGCGTAGGTGCGCATGGCGGGCAAGTGGCTCACGCTGCTTGCCTGTCCCATCTCATAACTACCTACTACGGTCACCCGCATCTGGGGAAAAAAGAAAAATATTGTTGAAACAAACTGAAATTAAAAATAGAAAATGAATAGAAAATCAACTTTGTAAACCCCACCCAAAATGGGTTTGCAAACACTGTGTTGGTTGGTGGTGATATCCACTGAAACACACAAAAAAGGCCAAGAGATCTAAGCATCAGTGTGGCTAGGATCAAATGACACTATGTTTCTGGAAAGTGGTGCAGCAACAGAAAAAAACGAGGGAGAAAAATCACTACAAAAAGATAGGGGTATGGGTGTGAAACCTAGGGCGAACAATGGGACCCTAAGGCAAATAACCAAACAAGGTTTAGATGAAAATTTGGATGGAAACAACCTATATTTGAAGATTTGAAGCAAGAAGGTACATATCTAGAAAATATGGTTGAAAGCTCTGCAAAAACTTAGACTTCTTACTAAGCTAAACTCCTCCTATAAAGGTGGAAGCATACTAGAAGCCCTAAGGGGATAAATTCCACTTTGATGAGAAAAATGGAGTAGATCAAGGCCTAAGTTGGCTAAGACAATGGTCAACCAACCCAGCAGACACTCTTAGCAAAACCAAAAAATAGATCAGAAAAAATCCCAGAAACCCTAAAATCGCAGGTACTTACCTGTTTAGGGGGATATCACACTTTTTGGGCCAGAAAGTGAGCTTTGGACCTCCAAATCACACTTTTGGGGCAGAAAAGTGTGGTCTACTCCTCAATTCTCGGGGGGCAAGTCTCGGAAAAAATTGTCGTCTATGTCGCCACTAGTTCCTGTGACCTGTGGAAATGACCAGAAAACTTATGGAAGTTAGAAATTTGATTGATCTAGGGTTGGAAAGCTAGTAAACAACATTAAGAGATTGAAAAAGAAAAACCCTAAGCTGAGAACTGAAGGTCACCCAAGTTTTCGAGTCAGAATTAAAAATGAAGTGGAGTCGCCAATTGTTAGCGACAATCAGAAATTCCACAATGGAGTCACCAATTTGTTGCGTAGTATTCTTCTTGAATGTGTACGAAAAGAAGCTACTTTAGGTTGTGGGTGACAAACATCCCTAACAATAAAAATGGCTGCTAAACATTGTAGATCTGCAGCAAATGATAAAAACAAAACCTACCAAAGCCCTGATCTATGCCACAGTCATAGTTAAACAATAAAAAGGAATAGTAAAATAAGTGCAAATAACTCCAATAATTCAATGGAAACCAGATATATAAATAATATATTTTATTAAACAACGCATGTGAAGGGAACAAATAATGTTACCAGTCCCCCTCTATGGGATGGGTTCTTGGCTATCCTGAAATATCTTCAGCTTTTGTAGAGTCTCTCTCCTTTATAATGTGTAAAACCCAACAAACAAAATGTTTGAGCTCAATGAGAATTCAAATGAAAAAGAATATGGTGTCTGATAGTGATAATAATTAGAGCTACAGCAATGAGTGAAACAATGAAAATAATCAAAAGTGAAGAATGAATGGAAAACCCTTCTATTTATAACAAAATATTAGGTTATCCTCGAATAATGAGCAATAATAAAATATTATTAACCTCATTCTAAAATTAACCATTTGGAATATTTTATTATATTTGGTTAGAGGTAAAAAGTATTTAAACTTTTATTTAGAAATAATAAATAAATAAATGATTTATTTATCATCTCAAGAAATATGGTTAAGTAATAATAAATAAATAATGATTTATTTAAGTATTACTATGGGACTTAGTCAAACTTGACAAGGAATAATAACTAATTACTATGGGACTTAGTCAAACTTGACAAGGAATAATAACTAATTAGTGATTAATTAATTATTCCTAGAAAAAAAAAGGATAATTAATGATTTATCTATTTATTTCTCATAATTGGGTCAAATGTGACAAGGAATATTAATTAAACAATGGTTTAATTAATTATTCGTAGAAAATAATTAAATAAATAGTGAAATTATTCATGGGTTTAATTATAAATGACTTAACAAATGTGGTTTATTAAGTAATTTCTCATAGTGAAAGCAATTTTACTATGGTAAAATTGGCCCTACATGGTGTACTTCGATCCATCTAATAAATTATGGCTAGATGATCATTTTTTTGTGATAACACCTTCTTCTTCTCTTTTGTGGCCTAGATGATTGTGTAATGGCCTTGGAGTTCTTTGTTTTGATTAGGTCTCTCTTAGGCACTGTCATTTTGGGTTTTAGCACAATTTGTTCCTTTCTTCCTTCCTGTAACAACATTCCGCCTTCCTGTAGTAGTCATTCCTTCTTCTTTCAGGGTCTTCTAACTGTATGGGAGTGATGAGAAGTGATGTAGAGGGATTGGAGGATGATGCTAGGGCTCATAGGGAGTAGTGTAGGTTTGTGAAAATGGAGAGGATGCTCTATTTGTTTTCAAGAAATTTTCAGGGTGAGACAGAGTGTAGGGCTTGTTCTTGAAAAATATTAATTTTTTCTTAAGAAATGGGATGGATGAATGATGGATAGATAGTGAACTGAAGTGGATGGAGGGCTTGAAGTGCTTTGGTGTCTTGGCCTTTGCAAAAATTTCCTCTTTTAACTATTATCCCCATTCCTTGAAATCATCACCCATAATAATTTGGCTTTTCCACATTGCATGAGTGAAGGAGTGAACTGCAATTAACTAATTCAAGGGTGCTGAGACCGATTACCCATCCTTAGCTTATAAAACCTCATCTCTCATTAATTGACAACAAATTTTTAACTATAAAATGCTCAAGAGAAGAGGTCAAGAATATTGCATACCTATACCTACCTGATGGTTGTTGGAGAGACATGCAATCTGCTGCTAAGTTGATGAGTGATCCATGGTCCTTTGGAGGTGATAATTTCCTTTATTTTCTTATGGACATGTCTTCATAGCTTGGTGATTATAAACCTATGTCTTCCAATTACCATGAGCAAGATATCCTAGTCAAATCTGACCTTCTTGGAGTCATGGGTTTGTCCATGGGTAATGTTCACCTTCCCTATACCTTATTCCACCATTAAACACCTTTCCCATACTTCATTCTACCTTTCCTACCATCTCCTAAGCTTCCGGCCTATTTTTTGTAGTAAAACGGGGCATCCCGTAGTAGAACAGGGACATCCTGTAGTAGTACTACTATAGAAAACAACAGATTTTCCTTGTTTTTTCCATATCTCCCAAATGGTAGAATGGATTGACCTAAAATTTTCTTAGAATGTTGTCATCATCCTTATGCATCTCCCCATAAAAAAAAATTGGCCAATGGATGCACGAATCTCAAGAAAAAATAAAAATGGCTAAAGTAGATGGAGGCCAATTTATCAGAAACCATGCATTGGAATTTTATGAAATTTCTTTGGCATGTTACCATCATCCATATGCATCTCCCCATGAAACTGATTTTTAAAAGGATGCACAAATACCGAGAAAATTAAAAAATGGTTGTAGGTGATGGACGTCGATTTCTCAGAATTTGTTCACTAAAATTTTCTAAAATCGCTTAAGCGTGTTACCATAATCCATATGCATCTCCACCTTAAACAACTTGGCAAATGGATACATGATTTTCAAGATATGACAAAAATAAATTTTTTCTCTATGTATTTTTGTTTCCTGTAGTAAAACAGAGCATTCCTATAGTATTTCAAGACAGCAAGGAAAATGAGTGGTAAAAGCTTGGGAATGATGAGTGGATGGTGGAAATAGATGAGGGTGATGGATTTGCATGGCCTTGGTCCTTCTGAAGCATTTGAGAAAAGGAGGAGAAAGTTCAAGTTTGACTTCCTTTGACTAGAATTTTGACCAATTTTTTCTTTTCTTTGGTGCCAACTTGTTTTTTCTGCTTGCAGATGTTGGAGAGCACTTGCATTCATCAGAGAGATACATGGAGCAGAGATTTTTTATTTTTTCCTTTTTTTTCTTCTAGGCTTCCTAGCCGCCTCAATGAGGTTTTCAACTAGTAGGTATGCCTAGGCGCCTCAAAGGAGGTTTTCACCTAAGATCTTTTCTTTTTCTCTTTTTTTTCATCCCATTGACCTCCTCATGGAGGTTTTCAATCAATGAGCCAATATCAGGTGCCTCAAAGAAGGTTTTCTTCTGAGATTTTATTTTTTCATGTTATTTTTCATTTTTTATTTTTTCTACCCTACTCTACTTGGAAAAAATATCACTTTCAAGTATAAGAATACTTCCAATGGAGCCATGTGCACATCAAGATGACAAACAAACTGATGTGTAGGCTTGAAATGTATGCTTTAACATATGTACCTAAATTTGAGAGATAAAATACTTTGAATTTGATGACATCAAGCACAGTTGAAGAAGAAAGTGTTGCTACAACTTAATGATTGTCTGAAACCATATTTCAATATAGTTGTGATGCCCCTGGTCCACTTGCTGATTTGGATCATTTTGAACCTCTTCTTCTTCCATGAAATTCAAATCTTCCTCTTTTTGTTGATTGTTCTCTTAAACAAATGGAGGATTTGATGGTAACCATGAGGGAGCTTTCTCAATATCTGATTTGGATGTCTGCTCTTCATCAAATGCAGCTCACGATCCTTTAGTATTCTCATTTGAATCTTCTTCTTCTGGATGTGGCCCTTCAATGATATCAAGAGAATATCTTTTTTGCAATACTTTTCTTGAGCTTTGGTGAATACCATTTAGATCAAGAGGATATGTTTGGAAGTGTTGTACCTCGTCATTATAAGTGGGTTGAGCTACTTCAATGTGTGAGTTTGGAAATGGTGGTACAGGTAGTTGAGTGGGAGTGGATATTTGAGATGGATGTGATTGGGGTTGTGGTTGTAATGGAGGTGGATGGTAGGGATAACATGGAGTTGGGTATGGAATATATTGAGGAAAATATTGAGGATATTGTGGATGGCTCCCATAAGCTCCTTGCCAACCTTGTTGCCAAGATTGGTTTTGGGGTTGAGATGGCTAATGTTGCCAAGGAAAGGGTGTGTTCCAATTACAATGAGGTGGATATATATAACCTTGAAATTGTGAATTAGGCTCTTGCATCATACTAGGTTGACTAGGCTTCCATGGTCGTCTTGGAGCTACATAACATAGCTGCTTTGGTGATTGACTTGCTCCATTGTCCTCTTGGTAGACTTCCTTCAACCTTGGTAACGATGGAAAATATTTAACATTATGTGATTCTATGTGGACAACACAAATATTAGCATATTATTTTTCTTCATCTTGCATTCTTAATATTTCTATTTGTTCACTTAGATTGCTAATAGTTTCTATTTTAAAGTTACCAAGAAAATTTCCAAGTTGATCTCGACTTACCAATCTTGATGTTGATTTACTTACTCTTTCCCTTCCTCTTGATATGTGTTTGCATGTTTCAAAAATTTCTTCAAATGATAATTGGTATACATCACCTCTACTCATGAGACCAAGGAGATCAATCCACTCATCCCTAATTGTTCTGAGTAAGAGGGTTTTTAGTGTTTCGGATCCTAAATGATGTAGTTTTTCCCTCTTAACATTATACATGAACCTATCTATTAAATCCTCAAGGCTTTCATCTTATTTTTTATTCATTCTAAAGATTTATTCCTTAAGGTCATAGTCTTTATATTTTTCTAGAAATATCATTTGCATATCATTCCATGTCTTAATGAATTTGTCCCTAAACTCATGAACCATTTAAGAGCTCTCCCTTCAATGCTGCCGGAAACAATCTCAATTTTTGAGTGTTTAACAAGTAACCATAAGTTCTACGAATAATTTCAAATTCAAAGAGAAAGGTTTCCAGATCCTCCGACCTCATACCATGGAAGTTGGGAAGGAAAGATGGAGGGATGTTCTTTATATGCACACTGACATCAGTATCTTGAATGGGAAATCCAAGAGTATCTTCCTCATTGTCATGATATTGATCCATTTGTTCCCTTCCATCTCTTCTTCTTCTACCTGCAAAAGTGGATGGTGGTGTGGCTCTTTCTGCACCACGTGATCAAATGGGGGGATTGGTGTTAGAGAAGTGTTTTTTTATTTTATTTTATATAATGATAAATTGAAATAGAATTTTAATGCAATGCAATATTCCTATTGCATTTTTTGTTTTAAAGTAAAAAGAAATGAATCAACTAGGAAAGAAAATGATGCATACTTTGACACCTCCCCGAAAATGGCACCAAAACGTGATGAGCCTCGATATTGCAACAAGAATGCTGCAACTCCCAAGGCTACCAATTTTAATTATCAACCCGAGGCTCATATAAACTTAAGAGTTATTGGCACTATATGTGAAGCATAACAATGTGTCCTTCCTTTTATGTCTTGAAGTAATGGAGTACATGTACTGAATTCAAATTCTAAACTAACTACAGAAAATGAAATGCTCGAAATGGAAACCTTAACCTATTGCAAGAAAGAAAGTACAAGGAAATAAACATATTATAATTGAATAAATATTATGAAATAAATGTAAACCATTACATTTCAAAGAGTTTAGATCCATTCACAGAGTTCATTGGAGGTGGCAACCAAGAAAATCATCATTGTATTATCCAATCGATAAATTTGTCCATTAGCACAAATCGTTCAAATATTTTGCATGGGTAAAGAGGCAAGTCCTAAGTGGTATTTAGTCTTCCCTAATAAATTTTTTAGAGCTTAGGGGACTTTATTCAACCCTAATGGATCATAACCAAGATTCTTGAGAAAATCTGGGCAAGTATATACATGTTGGAAGGTTGTTACAGGGTTTCCTGGAGTACTACTACAAGAAACAACATATTTGCTATAGGGAGTTATAATTCATCAAATGACCAACCAAATCAAATACCAATTGGATGGGAATTTTTTTTTATTTACTAGGATGTATTAGGTCTCCATTCCAAGCGGAATCACTCAAAAATACCTTTGTTAACCCATGCTAAAAAATGGCAGAAAATTACTAGTCTAAAATCTAGAAATTCGAGAACTTGTGAGCTAGTAAATCTATCAAATTCCTAACCAAATAAAGTGACAATTCAATGGGGTATTTTTTGTTATTAACTAGAATGTTTTTTTGATCTAATTCAAGTGGAACCAACTTGATTGAAGCTCGTTAGCGTGCTCTAAATAATAGCATAAAATTATTGTTATTTGCCACAAAGGATTTCTAGAAATCTAGATTTGGGAATAAGAAAACTAATCCAAGTAGATCAATGATTACTATGACCTTCCAAATATTTTCCAAGGATGAAATGATGTTTTGATCCTGCAAAAGAACTTCCATAAACTATTTAAAAAATCCTACAACAAGAAATAATTAATACTAAAGGTAGAAATAGAAAGAAATAAGAACAAGAGATGCATGTGAATAAGAAGTGAAAAGAAGAAAAACAAATGATAAAAAAGAGATCTGAGGCTCCTAGGATGGCCAAGCCCGAGTAAATTCAAAGTCCTATGAAGGAGACCAGGGTTTATAAGCTTAACATGACACCAATCTTCATTATTTTCATCAATACAATTACATCCCTACAAGAAATGACAATAGAGCTACAAAAGTATGAGTTCTCTCCACAAGAAGACTAATAAAAACCCCCCCTTAGAGGAAAATTCGACTTTGTACTTATAAAAAAAGATTAGGAATCATTCCCCATGAAACAAGGAAGCTTTCCCCACCAAAATCCCTTGATTAGTGGATTTGGTTCCCAATACTAGGAATCTGCATTAAATGGCAGAGAAAACATTCCTAGATTTTCTCAATCATTGGAGCTCCACAATATTTGCCATAATTCCATAATATCTTCTTGATTTATTATTTAATATTGATCCTCCTATATTAGGGAGCAATTCCCTCAGTTATATCCTCCTCCAAATCTTCATTATCTGCCCAATATTCTCACAATATTCCACAAAAATAAATAATATTGGTACAAATATGCAATTATCCATAAACCTTCCAATTGAACATATTAAAGTTAAAATTACATTATCTAATGAAAAAAGAGAGGTTTAATGTGCTAAAGGATGGTCATATGGGCCTTAATTTATGTCTAATTTAGAGGCCCATCACATTCCATAGTCACTTCTTAGTCAGTTGATGCTTTTGATCTCCCTGATTAGATCGAAAGTGTCGAAGTCATTTGCTGACACATGCTCAGTCCAAAACAAGTTCATGAGCGGATCCTTTTATGCAATATTGGACAAGCGTAGCACACTCCTTCAAGAGTATGATTGTACGATGTCCAATCCATATCGATAGTCAGTGTGCACTGACAATGACAATTTCTCACATCCTAGCTATGTCTGTAATTCGATTTCGGTGAGTTTTACAAACTGATGCTTTCGCACACCTTTATTTTCGTGAGTGTCGTTTTTCATGTTTTCAATTGTCGCTTTCACTTGCCTTCACTCTAACTACTGTCTCTTTCATGTTATCTTTTCTCTGGCATGTGTTACATTTATTGTCGTCCACATATCGCAAGAGTCGTTCACACTTTAGCAATTGGCATTTTTTCACATGTTAGTTGTCGTACAATGTATGTATGCTTTTTCTAGTGGTTTTAAGGGGTCATATTTGTGATAATGAGTTGGTATAACCATGTAAACATCAGTCAAACTCATTCCCAAAGTTTTTAGCATTGTCGCAAAAGTGTCATCACGATCGTCACAAAGTGTACCTTTAGTGTCACACTTGTGATAAAGTTGTCACAAGGTTCATGCATTAAGGGAAATATGTTGTTAACATGTTCTGAATGATCTATGTTGTTGGGGTTTCAAAGCGTTTCAAGTGTGTGATCATAGTCAAGCCATAACATTGTTCACATTAGCCTCTTCGGTCCCCCACTTAGCCAATTTTCAAAAATTCCCTAGTAACCTGGCCTCATCTAGCCTTCCTCAACTACGCATTACCTAGTTCTAACCCTTAAAATTCATCCTTGATCCTTGACACTATGTAATTTGCATTTCCTACTTCCCAGGACCATTGCACTGCATATCCAGTGCTCAATCCTGAACTTGTCTTCAAGAATTGCGTAATTCATCCTCCCAACCTAGCCTTAACTGAGCATTGTGCAGTCTCTAGCCTCAAGCTCATCCTTGATCTACTGAAATGCGTAATTATGCAATGGCCCAGCCTCCTCTACCTCCCAGAACTATGTAGTTATCCCAAGCAGTGAAAAACCCCACAACTAAGCTCACTGAGTCTAGAAACTACGCAGTTTGTCTCCCCAGTCCTACCTGAACTTCACAGTCTCAGGGATCAAGTTCACCACTGACTCCCTGAGATGCATAATTTCACAACCACTTTTGATCATCTATCCCTCAAAACTGCATAATACGTTGATCCAGTGCCCATCCTATCAGCCTGTCACCTTGAGTTCCCAAACTGCGCATTTTTTCCTTAGCCCAACATGAATTGCGTATTGCACAGTCTCAAGGCTCAAGCTTACCCTTGACTGCCTAAGCTATGCAATCTTATAGTTACTAAGCCTCTTTCCCAGCTTGTCACCATGTTCTGGGTCACTTAATGGATCAATATGCACCGTCTTAGATTAGGGTTATCGAACTGATATCATCTTTTCATGAGTGTATTGAAGACACATGCACTCTATCATGCTATGACAAGATGATGAAGAAGGAGATGGAGAAGGAGGACGTGCTAGAAGACACATATGGAGCTGAAGAAATAAGTTGATCATCAAATGAGAAGAATAAGAAACGTCGACCTCTAATAGAAGATGAAGATGAAGATCACATGGAAGACTCCTCATCTTCAAGTCACAAGGAGGAGAAATAAGAAGAACATGTACCATCTTTTCAAGAAGGCACAAAGAAATAAGCAGCAAGGATAGTTTGACATTGCCACATCATCATGCAGTTCATGTCATCAGTGTCATGTCGTTTTTTGTCACAAGTCATCATATGCCACATCATTATTGTGGATTATGTAATTACCTATTTGAAATCTATTGTAAAGTGGAAATCCAAAGGACACATTTAGAAATATTCAGGTAAGGTCGAAAAGTCATAGGAATTCAAACAATCATGAGGGTAGTCAAAGAGTCACATGGAAGGTGAAGCAACACCTCTTGGTTATATATACACCCTCATTGTATGAGAAAAGGAATTTTTCACCTTGGCTCCTTCTACAAGGCATTAGAGAGACAGATCAGTTCTTTTGAGGAGTAAGGAGTGGCTCCACCGCTCCAATATTGGAGCTAGTGATGTTCATTGTATACATGTGTCTTGGAAATTTTACTTAATATAAGAAGTTTTATCGTCCAGTGCGTTCTTCATGCATGGATTATGGATAATTGTAAGATTATTATGTGAATGTTTGTAATTCATGTTTTCTTTCAATTATGCTAAAGTAATTGAATTGTTTCAATTATTTTGGTACTTATCATATTGAGAATGTGTTGTAATTTCTATTACTATTGTCACATCCTTATGGACTATTCCGTTAGATATTAGACATATCCTCCTCGTTACATTGGTTTCACCAAACATCACATCTCTGTGGACTATTCTTCTTGATGTTGTATGGATCCTTCTCGTTTATGTGTGTCTCTACTAGGGTGGTACTAATACCTCTCTCTTAGAGGCTTAATTTTCCTCCCCTCTGCAACGAAAAAACTTTGACACACATACAATCGAACACTCACCAGGCACACCTCCTTTGATTTTTGAAGGCACATTTACATTCCTCTCTATTTCTAACATCCAAAGCTAAGGCATATCCTTAAGAATACATGGCAACCAGGTCGATATTATGTATGGGGCTCCTACTCCAAATGGTGTGAGGTCTAATTGGGACTTCACATCGGGGAGACCCCTTGGTTGATGGATTTCCAAACCTGTTAACACAACACTATAAATTTTCCAAGACACAAGAAGGAGATCTAGTCATTTCTAGGGAAAATAAGTTTTCTAAGAAGATTTATCCCTAATTATGTAGAAATTGTAAAGGAGATTACTGACATGCTCAAATAAGGAAGAGAAGTAAAATGGACTCATGAAGCAAGGTATTCTTTTTCACAGATGAAAAAATCATTAGGAGAAGCACCTGTGTTGGTAAGTCCTGATTATAGTATGCCTTTTCTAATATTTGTTTTGTGTCGGAAACCGATCTAGTAGTTGTATTGTTGCAAAGGATTGATGAAGGGAAAGAGTAGCCAGTGGCCTTCTTTAGTAGGGTATTAAGAGATGGAAAGATCAAGTGTGATATATTGGAAAAGCAAGCCTATTCCCTTTTCAAATCATCAAAAGCCTTCAGACGATATGTATTACATTCTCAGATTATTGCATATGTTCCCACTAATGCAGTTAAGGAGGTTCTCACTCAAGCTAATAGTGATGGGAATAGAGGACGTTGGATAGCTAAAATTCAAGAGTATGACATAGAGATAAGACTAAAAAAATTGGTAAAAGGCCAAGGGTTGGACAAAATCCTCACATAGTCAAATTGCAAGCTGATGGGAATAAATATGTTGTCAAATGATCCATAGACAAGTGTAGGGAATGAAGAAAAACAATCCGAGAGTTTAGGAAAAGATGAAATAGTGGAAAATGATTCTTTGAAAATTAAATATAAATATCTATGTTCAAAGTGGCATAAGTATATTGTTTCCTATCTATTATATCTTTAGTTCCCTCCTGAACTAGATAAATCTAAGTTCAAATCTTTGAAGTTGTAGCCATTGAAATTTTGCATTTCAAATGGTAATTTGTAATTGAAGACCCTATTGGAGTTTGGTTGTTATGTTTAACTGAAGAGGAGAGTGTTAATATTATAGAGGATTTTCATGCTGGAATATGTGGTGGGCACCATGCCTGGAGAGAAACAACATACAAAATTTGAGAGCAGGATACTACTAGCCCAGTTTGTTTTTTGAAGTAAATTCTAAGGTAAGCTCATGTGCAAAAATGTCAACTTTTTGTTGGTAAGAAGAAACTTCCTTCATTACCTTTGAGTCTTGTTTTAGTTGAAGCCCCTTTTGATCAATGGGGGCTAGACTTTATTGGGGAAATTCATCCAACGTCAAGTGGATAGTGCAAGTGGATCTTGATTGCCACTGATTATTTTTCAAAATGGGTGGAAGCAATCCCAACAAGATCAACTATAGATAATGTGGTCATGAAGTTTTTGAAGAAAATATTTTTGCAATATTTGGATTTCCAAAAAAATAGGTTATAGATAATTCCCAGGCTTTAAAATATATAAACATTATTAATTTTTGTCAAAAGTATTATATCATTCCCGACCATTCCACTTCCTACCATCCACAACGTAATGGTTTAGATGAGTCTCATAATAAAAGTATGGCCTGAATAATTAAAGAAGATTCTTGTTGATAATAAGAAAAATTTGGACACCCAAATCAAATATGCATTATGGGTTAACATAGTGACCACTAAAATACCAATAGGAAAGTCTCCTTTTGAGATGGTTTATGGTACTTCAACATTGTATCCCAACCCATTAGCTCTTCCTGTAGCCAAGTTGTTGTAGGATGTTGAAGAGGAACCTAATGCTTTGACTAGAAGGATAAATGAGTTGGTGGAACTACATGAAGACAAGGAGCAAGTACACCAAAATCTACAAAAGTATTAAGGAAAAATGAAACTGATATTTTATAGAAGGGAAAAGGATAGAGCATTCCATTAAGGAGACTTAGTACTTAAATGGAACAATATAATAGAGGAGAACGAAAATCATGGAAATTTTCATCCTTTATGCTATGGGTCTTTCAAGATTGCAGTGGTAAAAGAAAATAATACTTTTCTTCTAGAAAACCTAGAAGGTGAACTGCTACAACTGCATATGAATGGGTAGTATCTCAAGTACTTTATCCAGTCTTAAGGCATATACTACTATTCCATTGTATATGTCAGTGTGTTTTACTTTGCATATTCATTGTCCTAAGTACAATACAACTCCATAGCTTGAGGTGAAGACATTGATTTGCAGTTCTTAACATTCCTTACTGGCATGATATCCCCTAGTGGAGCCAATGTTGTAGTACCAAATTTTATTTATTTATTTTCATAATATTGTACATATTAAAAAAAAAAAAGGGTGGAAAATGAAAAAAAAAAGTTTTGTAAAAAATATATATAATTGTTTTTGTAAAAAGGACACAAAAATGGAAAAAATAAAAATAAAAAATGAAGAAGAAAGAATAAGAAATAAAATTTATATATACTTGCTCTAATCAAGTTGCGGGTTATATGAAGTTTTGCACTCCCAAAAAACTATAGCAAAGTGGGTTTTAAATGCCAAAATATTTTAGGTTAAGTGGAGCGCATGTCAGACAGTGGATTAAGCGACAAGTGTCACATCGTTGCCATCTGAGGACATGAGGGGTCCGTAGACTCATCGAAGTTTAAAAGTGGGTTCCCTCATTTGGATGTGGGTGGAAACCACGTGTGAAAGATCAACAGTCCTGATTAAATGAGGGACCCCCCTATCTAATGTTCAAAACCGGATGGGGAGGGGGGTTCTCGAAACCATTGGTGGTTTTCTTGGACGTGCACGTGATGGAAGGTGGGACCAGTTGCAAGCGAGCGTGATACAGTCAGATGCCAACACTTCATTTAAACTCCATGTCATGCATAGTGGATGTTGATGTGGCCATCCACATCAACACCATGTTAGTATGATGTCGAAGTGCAAAAAAGTGGACCTGTCGAAGTGCAAAAATTAATTTGATAAGGACCTGTCGAAGTGCAAAAGAGTGGTATTTTCACGTTGGAAAATGGGAACTATTCATTCTCGTTAAAGCTTGATACAATGCCTCACGGCCAGCTCGGATTAATAAACCCTTGCAAAACAAATTCTCATAGCTCCACGTCAACTCCATTCACACCATTATTGCTATAAAGGTAGAAGTGTGTAAAGCTAATAGTATAAAATGTCAATACAGCTCATTTAGTGGAACCTGGATGGAATGGAACCAAGCCACAACATATTGGAAGACTTATTTTATTTTCTAATTAATTTTCTTGAAATTATGAAACTTTAGTTTATTAGAAATTTTTTAATGTAATTATTTTGAAAGAAAAGATATTTAGTCTTGATAAGTTGAAAAAAAAATCCAGTTACATTAGTAACTAAAAATACAGTTTTTGTTTGTAAAATAAAAGAAAGAAAGAACCATTGAGGAAGCGTTCGGATATTTGGAGATTTTTTACTTGTAAAATGTAATTGCCTTTTTCAGAGGTAAGTTAATGAAAATCAGTTTTGACTCAAGCTGTGAGCAAAGTGGTATTTTGTTTCATTTTTTTTTTTGTTTCCTAAAATGTTCTTTTCCACTGAAATTGATGTATGTAGTAGTAGTGTTGATTGAATTAAAATTACATAATCGTCTTTGTGAATGTGTGTTTTATATGGAACTTGTAGTTGAATAGAGCATTTTAATGTGTGCTCCATATTTTTTAGGAAATTTATTTATATATTCTCTATTTTCTAGTTTCATTTACTATTTCATTCTCAGAGTTAGAACTCGAATTATGTTTTTTTCAAGTTATTAAAACCATGTTTATCTCAGTTTTCTTTTTTCCATCATATCCAATTTGAGGTCTACATCCCCTAAAATCGACCATTATGGTCATAAGTAATAAATCTCTGACCTAAAGTTTCATTGCACTTATTAATAGTCTATCTCCAACCAACCTTTAATTTTTTTTTCTAATTATGATTGATGTCTTGGGCACTGACTCCCTATAGCTAAGAATTTCCTCTAGAGTTACAACACTAGGCATGAGCATATTAGGAAACCTAAAATTCTTAAGAAGGCAGTAACCACATGCCCCAAGCGTTCAATAACGCTATGGATAAACAAGATAAATGGTCAACCATTATTATATAGTTATTTAGGCATTCTTTCATGAATAAAATAGGACCCTGCATCATCCCACCATTATATTAGTATCGTCAATGTCCATAAATAAAATATGCATCAACCAATATACTATGCAATCAATGTATATCGCAAGGTTCCAGTGTCAACACAATGGCCTAGTCCCTGAAGTCTTCAATTCCACTATGCTTCTATTGCACCACTTTGGCATTGCTTGTAATCAACCTCATATATCTTTATTGGTTAGATCAACATTTCACCTATCTCACAAGTATCTAGTTATATGATATTAATCTTAAAATTTGAAATCAACTTAAACCAAAATTTCAATAGAAAAATATTTAAGATACTTATCTTCACCATTATTTTTAGCTTTCATTGTCTTCACAGGTAATAATTCTAGCTTTTTCTTTATTGAACAAGTATAGTTCCAATCCAACTCTGTCTTTACCAAACAATCCCCCTTGTGCTGACATCCCAGTGAGCATGGGGCATATTTCTTCTCCAATCTTCTACTCACCTTTATAGGCCAAGAAAACCCCCATTCTAGGAAATCTACATGTACAAAGGTTTTCTTGCATGGGTTCCCATCAACTACTCACATTTATGGGCCTAAGTAGCCCCCATTCCATGCATTCTACCTATCCAAAAGTTTTCATGCATGGTCCCCTATCAACTACTCACCCTTCCAAGCCCAAGAAACCCCCATTATCGAAAATCTACCTATCTAGGGGATTTCCTACAAGGGGTCCCCCATCAGGTACTCACCCTTCTAGGCCCAGGAAAACCCCATGCTCAATAGTCTACCTGACCAAGGGCTTTCTTGCATGGGGCAATCATTAGTCTTATAGCCAAGTACTAGTATGACATACTCTAATGTATTGTGCAAGGAGTCTTATGGTGAAGTAATAGTCTGACATGCTCCATTGCACTGCACATGGAGTCTTATAATCAAGATATTGGTTATGACTTGATCCCATGAGATAAATAAAGTGTCAAAGGGTTTCCATGTCCCCACGACAATCTTCTTCCTAAGCTCCATGCTTTATCATTTCACCTATGTCACAACATTTAATTTCCATGAGATATACTCAAAAATTTCAACCAAAATTTTTTTAATTGCCCAACTTTGCTTCATTCAAAATCAAGATCTGATAACTATGAGACTTGTAGTCATTTTGTTGGGATATTTTTCAATGGTGTTTTTCTGTTATGGTGGATTTTATCTCACATCCTAGTCCATCACTGTATTTGCAACCTCATCTTTCAATCATCTAAATCGTTGTCAATATTCATATATACATTCTTTTCATTTCAAAGATCCATGACATCCTGAAGTAATCTCAGGATTATTGGACATATACAAATTATATTATTCCATATTATTTCAACTATATTGAAATGAAACTATCATTAAATCATATGTGTGCATCACATTTGTTCTAAGTATTTCATAATTCAATCAAACATTTATTCCAGCAACCCAAACAACCAAAACTGAGAGTTGCATATCTTTAAATTCATGAGTAATTAGTTTCCACTTTAGTTTGCATGCATTGAAAAAATCATTGAAACCTTTTTGCGGTGGAGGTTTCCTACCCTAACCGTACTCTTTCCTAGGCATCCATGTGAAGCATCCATTAATTTGGAAATCACAAGATATCAATTTAATTGAAAAGATTTCTCACCAAATTCCTTCCCTTTACCTTTGTACCTTGGTTGTCATTATCAACGCTTTTAGCTGAATTCATTTTTTAAAGAGTCTAGCTGGTGTGTAGCATACCTACGGTTGCAATATTTAGTGTTCTTTGAAATGATCTCAGCCTCACATTTTAGCCATAACTCTATCAATTCAATTGCTTACAGGTTCCCTGTGATATTTCATAAAGGCATTTGCATTATGTATCTAATTTACACATTCAAACATGTCTTCATCAATGCACCCAAACCTATGCATGTTCATTTTGACAAGCATGTGTCATACATGCACACATTCCATGATTTTCATATATTGTTAATTTTAGAGTCAACATTCAGTCATTATTGTTTTCATTTATCCACACAACAAATGTCATAAGAACACTATGATAATGGTAGTTAACAAAAAGAGGTAATTCTTGCACACTTTCCCAATGGATCCTCCACATGGTATGGAATCCATTAGGTAAATTCACTAAATTACTCAAAACATATCAAGTAGTAATACCATTCACATAGTCACACAGTCACCTATATATATACTACCATTCACACAGTCACCTATATAATATATAATATATATATATATATTATATATCATCCTGGCACAAATTTAGTTAAGGAAACTTCCTTCTTATTCCATTTTTACAATTGTCACATTGCTATCCATTTTTTTCATGTGGACCTAGCCAAGCCCCCTTGAATGATTCATCATCCTCATCTGCCCTCTAATGTAATTTATGACATGCACAAAATTTAATCAAGGTATTGAACTTCTAGTTGGGTTTTATTCATCTCTTCTCCATGAGTTTCTTTCCTCTCACACACCCAATGAATCAAACCAAGACCAAACCACAAAGGGAAAAAATAGAAAAATGAAAATCAAGGAAAAAAACCAACAACACATGGCATACAACACAAAGCATGGCCATGCTCAAAGTCAACAAAATAGATAAATGTAGTCAATGACACATGAAGAATTGCAAAACATCTTGATTCACAACACATCCAACATTCCATATTTACTTCAACAAGAGCACTTACTAAATGCACAAAAATTTTAATCAAAGTCTTCCCCAAAAACTTCAAGAAACCAAAAATATTTCTAAATAGTTCAAGAGGGATTTCTAGTATTTTAGAGAGCTTGTGGGGATGCTTCCTCATCTCTCTTCCTGTTTGAGTTACTTCCTTCAGTGTTCCTAGTTTTTGGTTCATATGTCTAGAGTTTTCATGGGCTATCCTTCTTTTGTTGTTTATTAGGGCATTCATGGAGTAGGCATTCTTCTTCAGATCACCAACATGTCAATGTTTTTATCTTCTTCCCAAACTTATTAAGTTTCTCTTTGATATTTTCATTATGACACTATTTTATATATACAAGGGTTGATTCATATTGCAACAACCCTTTCATGTAGAACATGTTTTGTAGCAACATTGTGTTTAGCTTTTCTTATTCTTCTTGTTTTTTGATGAGTCTTTCATTATCTACTTTGAAACTCTTCAACTCAACCTTTGAGTTCCTAAGCATGTCTATTCCATTAGGGGAAATTTCTTCTTCTTTCTCATCATGATTTTAGTCCATACTATGTTGTACTGTATCGTTGCACATTCCTCTATTCCTTGTGGTAAATTGTAACTTTTAGTGTGTTTTCACACACACATATAGCTATTAGCTACATCACGAGTAAATATATTAACTTATTACCTTATCATGCCAAAAGAATCATGTTGATTTGTGTTATGGATCTGATATGAAAATATAAGAGAATACAGATATACCCAGAAATAAGAAGATAGAAATGCTTCTTTATTGATCAAACCCTTAAGGTAGGGCAACACCATACATTCACTCCTTAAGGAAGAAGAACAGTCCACAAGCCATATGTCTGTTCATACAATAATCCTTGACATCTCTCAATGGGGAGTCTCTAGCCTCTATATAGGCCTCATACATACAATACCATGGTTCTCTCAATACCATCTATCTAATACCACGGGCCCATTACATTATTACTAACTACTTGTGGTCTCTTACATGATATGGGTTAAGCACCTTATTTATTACTATGGCCCATCCCATTATTACATTATTGCCTTGGGTACTTCCCTTTGTACCCCATATTATCCCCCTTAGGTACATTATATTAATATGGGGTACAAAGGGAGGTACCCAAGGGAATAATGTAATAATGGGATGGGTCATAGTAATAAATAACGTGGTTAACCCGTATCATGTAAGGAACCACAAGTAATTAGTAATAATGTAATGGGCCCATGGTATTAGATAGATGGTATTGAGGGAACCATGGTATTGACTCATGGTATTGTATGTATGAGGCCTATATAGAGGCTAGAGACTCCACATTAAGAGATGTCAAGGAATTATTGTATGAACAGACATATGGCTTGTAAAGTGTTCTCCTTCCTTAAGGAGTGAATGGATGGTGTTGTCTTACCTTAAGACTTTCATTAATAAAGAAAAGTATTTATCTATATTCAAATCTTGTTATTTTTTGGGTTTATTTCTATTATCATATATTTTCAGATTAGATCTATAACAAGTGGTATCAGAGCACTTTCTTGGGCAAAAGTGGAGAATTTTTTATTTTTATTTTTTGCAGGAACTTTTTGGGGCGGCGAGTTTGTAGATCAGATCTGTACGTTTTGGGGAAAAATCTGCAAAATTTAATTACAGATCTGAATTCTTTGTGAAAAAACCCAATTTCAAAAAAAAAAATCAGCCGAATTGGAGTCCAGACAAAGGAGATATCGCTGATCTAAAAATCATTGGTGTTGCAGACATTTTTTCAGGGCAGTGAGTTTGTGGCGCAAATCTGTACGTTTTGGGGCAAAATCTGTAAAATCTAATTACAGATCTGGATTCTTTGTGAAAAAATAACCGAATTCAAAAAAAAAAATCAGTCGAATCAAAGTCTGGATGAGAGAGATATTGCTGATTTAAAATCAGCGTTTTTTTTAGAATTTTTGGTGACGGCGGGAGAGTTGCAGTGCGGATCTGAAATTCCAGTGCCTAGATCGGGATTTCTATCACATGGAAGATGCAGAATAGTCACTCCATTTCCGAAAACAGGTCATAATAAAGATTTTGAGCAATATTGACTAAATTGTGGTCACTTTAAATTTTCGCCAAGTAAGTGATTTTTTTTTTGTGTCGTCTAGCAAAATGTTTTTTACAGAAAAAGATGTTAGCCCTACTATTGAAAAATTCATACAAAACCAAAAGTTAACATATGGGAAACAATGGAAAATTTTATTATCGCTTGGTTTCCAAGATGAGGCTTACAGATGGTGGAAATCAATTTACAACACGTAGTTATCCGAACTTTTGGATAAAGAATTTGAAAAACTCCACTTGGACAAATGGTTTCATGCTAGAAAACAAGATAAGGAGAAACATGTGGGGTAATTTCCTACAGGTATATCCTTATTGCAGGTTCATGGATTAATTCAGAAGGAGAAGATCATTGTGTCTATAAATCTTAGTTGCAAGCAAAATCTCATAAATGTCAATTTGGCAAAAAAATTACAAGTGCCAGCAAAACACATGGAGCACACACAGGTCAATAATGAGCAGGTGCAAGTTTATAAAGATTTAAATATTTCTATGGACAAGTATGTATTGCATTTTGATTTTTATGCTTCAGATATGGCTAATGAGGATGTTGTTTTGGGATACCCTTGGATGGAATCAATGGGTACTATAAATATTAATGTGCAAAAGAAATTCTTGAAGCTCTGGTATAAAAAGAAGAAAATTACATTACAGGATATTTCCATCAATAAGCAGGTAGAGTCCATGGAGCCTGAAGCAGAAGATGTTCTAAGGACTGACATATCAGATGGTGAGCCTTTGATGATCGACAATCAAACACAAACAGAGGTTGAAGCAGAAAATGTTACAGGTATTGATACATCAGATGAGGACTCAGTGGTTGAAGTAATATTGGACGATAAGAAACAACAGTAGGCACCACAACATGTACCAGATACCACTCAGGCTCGACTATTGGTTAAAACTTCAGCATATCACCACCCACATCACCCCACAAGAAAACAACCAATAAGATAGCAACGAATTAGCCACAAGGACAACAACCCCCACATAATAGATAGAGAGGAGCGGCGATCCACCTACTACACATGAACACAGAAGATTTGCCACGGTCAACTTCCATCTCAAGCGAGTGAGGCACTAGTTGGATCGAGGGTTCACCTTTCTCTTAAATGGTTAGATGCACATGCATGGTACCAGTGGACTACTCTTTTGAGTAAATCTTATTATTTGTGTTATTCCTATGTTTTGGGGACGAAACATGTTAAGGGGGGTGAAATGTAGTGTACTTGGGGGGATAATATGGGGTACAAAGGGAGGTACCCAAGGGAATAATGTAATAATGGGATGGGCCATAGTAATAAATAAGGTAGTTAACCCATACCATGTAAGGGACCACAAGTAGTTAGTAATAATGTAATGGGCTCATGGTATTATATAGATGGTATTGAGGAAACCATAGTATTGACCCATGGTATTGTATGTATAAGGCCTATATAGAGGTTAGAGACTCCCCATTGAGAGATGTCAAGGAATTATTATATGAATAGACATATGGCTTGTGGAGTGTTCTCCTTCCTTAAGGAGTGAATGTATGGTGTTGCTCTACCTTAAGGGTTTTCATTAATAAAGAGAAGCATTTATCTATATTCAGATCTTGTTATTTCTTGGGTTTATTTCTATTATCATATATTTTCAGATCAAATCTATAACAATCTGAAGCATGCTCATCTATTATTGTTCACACATCTAAAAACCATGTTGGTCACATATTCCAAGAAATAAAAAGAACGTATTACATGTTCATAACCATATCTATAATAGGTTTAAAATCAACATTTTACCAAGGTTAGTAGCCCCGACATCTGCAAGTTTAGATTTAACATATATCTAACATTTAAATTATCAAAACAAATATTCTCCTTTACGGCCCATCCAGTTTGAGTGTTGAACATGGGCTCTGATACCACTTTGTAACACTCCCTCCCACCCCCTTGTACCATCTTGGGTTATAGAAGGTGTTACCTAATGAATTAAAATGACCTTCAAGGTATATTATAAAGATGGGGTCACAAAAACTTCACTTATCCCAATATCGCTAAAACTTGAAACAAACACCATCGTTGCATTCAGCTCATCGAGAGATTTTCAAGAATATAAATTGTCTCAATCAACTCTCGGATTGAGAGTTATTCCCTTTTGAAGTTCAACTAATTATTTAATACCATGTCAACACAAGGTTGTTGAATGGCATTTATGTGGCTCCATCCTCGTGGAATGATTGCACCATATGGGTTCCACTTGTGTGGTATTCACTCTTATGCAATGTTCCACAATGATACCACCAATGAAACTCGGGTGGTTTTAATGTTGAGAAGTAATCAGTTTTTGGACCTTGGAGGTCAGGTTGAATTTTAATGGTTCCATTGTCATAGACAATATCAATGTCATAAGGCCTGAGCCATTTGGTGAAGAACTTCCCTCCGAAGTGCTTAAACCTAGAATTGAATAATAACACCCAATCCCCAACCTTGAACTTCTTCCCTTTTATGATTTTTTTGTGCCACTATGCCCTCTAATTTTGTATCACCATTTTTCAGTGCAAAACATCCTGACGAAGTTCATTTAGTTCATTGATCTAGAGGAGCCTCTTATTTTTTAGCCTTTGTCAGATCCATTCCAATTTTGATGGTTTTTTTGAGTGTCTGTGTCTCGGTATCAATTAGTAGTAATACTTTTTTCCTGTATACTAACTCATAATAAGTACAACCATTGTTTGAAATGAGAACTGATACTGTTACCCATTTCATAGAGATAGCAAAAAAGTGACCCGATTTTGAAAATGGGTGATGCAAAACACACATGTTTTTTTAGAGCATAGTTTTTAGCACTTTAAATTTTTTTATGTACATTACGTTTTAGAATGGTAGCGATCTTCATGCTGATTTAAAAAAATGGTAATTCTGCATCAGGCCCTTTTTTAGAAAGACCTATTTTCTGACTTTAAATTTTCTAATGTATGAAATGTAAATAATTATTTATAAATTTAATAATTGAAGTGTTTTCTTCTCTCATATATAATATATATATAATATAATATATATAATATATAATATATATATAATTTTATGAAGTTTTATTGTTTTGCATATTTAAAGAAAAAGGTCGATATTTTGCATTTTCGATATTCTACATATTTATACATCGTTGATTAATTTTTCAATCCACATGAAATAATTGCCTCTAAAAAACAATAATTTTAACAATTGACATAAAAATAACCATTTTCAACATAAATATAACTAAAAAGCTACACATTTTGATAATTTTTTGTAAGTTTTTGCTAGAAATGACATGTCAAAATCGCAATTTTTATAGGAAAATTTTAACTAAAAATGGTTAAATAATAGTTTTTTTTTTTTATGAATTTCATGTCAAAATAGTAATAATAATCACTTTTTTTTCAAAAAATAATGATTAAGATAAAAATTAATATGAAAATCGCATAATACAAATATTGAACACATAACAACATTAATTGAGTGTTTATTCTTCTCATAAAATGTCAAAGTCAAAACATTACAAGTATAACTAATTAATAGTTACAAAAAATGAGCTTGATTTCCAAGCATAACTTAAATTTAATCAACAATGTCACGTAATCCAAACTCTTCGTCCTCTAAAGTTTCATCATTGTCATTTTCCACAATATTTTCTGCTTCATTTTCCTCATTTTCCTCTTCTAATGGATCTTTGATGTCTACGAATCTCCCAATGTATGTCTTTCCAATCATTCCGTGTTCCTTTGCTTTTTTTGCCACACGTGATTCACTAATGTCCCTTTTCTTCAACCCAATTTCTTGCATTGCATCTGGAAGAAATTGAAGATCATTAATTCTTTGCTAAATAAAATTGCACTGTATTGGATATTTTCAATGGAAATGCAATTTCTTCCTTTTTGAAGGCAACATGCTAGTGTTGTACCTAATTATCAGGCACAAAAGAAATAATGAAGTAAATTAGTACAATGACATATAAATTAAGAAATAACATATTGAAATTCAATTCCATATAATAAAACTTACCTGAGCCAGAAAATAAATCTAGAACCCAATCTCTTTCATTTGAACATATGTCTATAAAATAGTTAATCAATAACTGTGGTTTTTTATAAATGTTAACTATCTCTCCTTTTGCTTATTTGTTTTTATATGTTAGTTTTCTCACAACAACATCATAAGTCAGTATTTGGCTATGACTCTTTCCATCTACCCGATTAAAAATCATAGACATATAGCTATCATCTTTTGCCCAACTATCAATATGGATAAACTCACAATCATTTATAAATGGTTGATCTTCACTGTTAAAAAGATTTGACTTTTGCCTATAACATGAAATAGTAAAAGTTCAATTAACTTGTACATAAATGAATTTTTTAACATTAATCAAATATACATTTTAAACGTTTTACCATGTAAGCTGCATCCTTGAATTTTTTTTCCCCTTGAAGCTTGACAATAACATTGCCAATTGTGTGTCTGAATGAAATGTCACAAATCTCCATAATGGTGATGACGTGACTTCTAGAAATCCCACAACCACTTTACTAAG
>APFE030301832.1:28247-74413 GCA_000404065.3 Pinus taeda
GGAATATCTGGAATAACTAGGGCATAATCTCCTTTTAGGTAATGAGTTTAGCAATGTCTTCACAGTTGCCTTGTATTACTTGATATTGAATAGTGTCAAGCCCATCCCAAATGAATTGAGTAAGAGTTGGATCAATTTCAACATTCTTAAGATGTTATTTCTTCAGTCTTTTGATCTTAAATGTTTCAATAAAGGTTCTGAAACTATTTGGTACTCCATTTGCATCATTCTTCATCTTTTATAAAATAAACAAATATATGTGTAAGTTATAAATTAAAAATAGTATACAGATGAATAAAAATGAATGTATAAATCAACATACATTTTTAAATGCAAGATAAAAATAAATAAATAAAATTAATGTTGACATAGAACTTGAATTTGGATAGTTGTGTACAACAACATCCCAACTATCTCCATTCAACAATTTAACCATTTGTTCTTGAATTTTCATGTAAACTTTGTGACTAGATAGATAAAGTAGAAAAAAACTAATATAATGATATGTATAACAAGTAATACCAAGAACAATATGTTATATTTAAATAAAATTATAATCTAGAAATAAATAAAAATAATTCAACAAACTTACTTTTGAAATTCCTCAGACATTGCCTCCAATGATAATTCCTCTGACCTCACACGAGATAATATTTCTTTGACAAGTTTTTCATCCTTCATTCCTTGCAATGCTCTCCAAAGTGTGATAGTCATATATTCTAGAAGCTGCTTCATTTTAGGACCTGATTTACTGTTGCTACATATCAATGGTTTAGACGTTTTGACTTTCTGGTTTTTAATGCTAATGTTCTCCCACATGCTAAAAATATCATTAATCAACTCCCATATCTCTCCAATTCTAAATGCTAAATGGAAAATGCTATCAATACCTCTGAATAAATCACTAACTCTGCCACCTTTTAAATTGATTTTCTCTTCAATTTGATAGCCTATTTCCATACAACATTTCTTTCAGAAATCTACAGTAACATTTAGCTTATCCCCACCACATTTTTCTTCAAATTCACTATGAATAAATCTAACCCTTTTGATGAAAGTCATAGACATCCTATATTCATTATCTGAATAAAGATCTCATGCCACTAACTTTGCTTATGTATTTGATAAACCAACATAAATGATACATTTCATTGTTTCAAAACGTGGGTTATTGGGATATTCTTCCATCAATTGTCTTTGCGCTTCTACAGAATGGTTTCCCCCAAGCACATAATAATTGTATTCAAAATATTTTGACTTATCAAATGCTTCTTTGTTGGGAACTTGAACTAAATCAACAAGAAGCACATATTTAACCACATGAGCATATGAATTGTACCTCATCAATGTCTTCAAGTTGTGAACATGCAGATGGTGTGGCTTTCTGATTTGATATTTACATTGTCCTTCACTTGCTTTACAGATTTGTCTAACATTAAGCTGAAATGTATGACCACCCTCAATTAAGTTTCTCTTTGTCAAGTTCTGTCGAATGGCTTTTTGTTTTGTTTTGATAATTCCATCCTCTAAATTAGTTCCTAGTGTAATTGATTTCCCTGCTTTCTTTTGAAGTTTCACTAGGTTCTTGACTGTTGGTAATGACTACTTCAAAATGTTCAACTTTACTTTTCTTCCTCATAACATTCTCATCATTAAGTGGAACAGATTTATTCTTGGGCATTGTTACTTCTGGTCTTTTACAACTCTTCTTAGTTCCAATGTCATCCTCAGTAACGACAACATATTCTTCACTGCCAGTTTCAACTTTTTCATCTTCAAAAGTAACTTGTCTACCTTTTCTAGATTTATCCACTAGAGGCTTTTCTTTAATCCCTTGGATGTACTTTTGTAGCATCATGAATTACTACATTTTGCTTATTTGTCATATCTTCTTCTAACACTCAGTAGAAACTGCTGACAACTTTCATAATATCATGCTCTATGAAATGAATGCCTCCCAACCTAATTGAACAACTTTCAACAAAATTTTGCCAAACAAAATATCATATGTCAATAAAAACAAAGTTATAAAAATATAGTGAGATAGTTACAAGAACACAAAACACAAATACCAATAACAATACTTATGATATTTTGTGTCATCTCATTTACGATTTGTTTACACAACTTTGTAGATACCTCTCTCGTGTCATACAATGAATATGATAACTGGTATTTAATCATTTCATGTGACTTGGGGGATTTTGTAAGTATGTAAACAACTCCACTGTCTGGTATCGAACACATGTCTAAGAGCTTTCCCACCACCTCATAAATTCCATTATTATTAGGTATATCAACATATAGATATATCTTCACATTTTGGCTTTCTCTTTCTTTCACATACCAGACATTTGATGGAAGTTTCACTTCTTTTGATTTCTTCCAGTGTGAAATCATTTTCTTATCATTTGAGGCACTTGAAAGATTTGTAACCATCAGCTTAGGTGGGATTTGTTCAACAATGTTTTTTGAAGATTCACCTTTAAGAGTATTTGGTCCAAAAAGATTCACAAAAATCTTCTTTGATGCCATTTTTTTGAAAAAAAGACACATATAAATCAGTGAATCACAAAAAAATAATAACTTAAATTAACAACGAAAACGATAAATGATAATTAATTTTGTAAAACCATAAATAATTTAAAAATATATAAAAAAATAAGAAATTTAAAAAATACATCGCCTGCCAACCCACCGTGGAAAAATAGGTTGGCCAATAGAGTCGGTCGTTGGGTCCGGGCCCCCCCAAGCTCACCCTAGTGGCCCAACAACTACCCTCCCTCCCGAACCCCAGCCCCACCCAGCCCCAGCGTCCCAATGGTCCACAGGGGTGGCGGGCTGATTCCCGGAAGAGACCCGCCACCCTGCAGATCGTTGGGCCACTGGGGTGGGGTGGGAGCTGGTTGCAATCCCCCGCCCCACCCCGGCAGCCCAACAGCCCGCGGGGGCGACGAGCCAATTCTTCCACCCCCGCAGGTCGTTGGGCCACCAATTTCATGCCCACAAGTCAGCGAAGGGTGCACAATGGGCGAGCGACGAGCAGGGCGGTAACCAGAAAGTTGAGGCGCGCTCGCACGATGCAACAAGTTGGCCAAACAGAGAAGATGAGCTAATGTGTGACGCGAAATTCATTGTGAAAAAATGACTAAGTGTTGGAATGATGGTGAACTTATATAATGGGCAGTCCCATGCATGGGCGCCCACAACATGGGTCGATGCGACTGAGGGGCAAGTTGGAAAAAATAGTGGGACGACTTGGTGGGCCAACACGCCAACCAATGGGCCAACTGCAATATAAGTAGAGCGGTGAGATGGTGGAGAAATACATCAAGAAAATCTTCCAAGTGTTAGGCGAGCTAAGAGGTGTGAGCTACTTGGGTTCTGAAATGTTGGGCAAGGTGCAGGTGGAGTATACAACCGAAGCACCTAGTTGTAGAACGGTGAAACGAGCTACGGGCATTCGACGAAACGAGTTGCGAGCGTTCAGCGGAAAGAGCTATGGGAATTCGGTGAAATGAGTTGTTGGCGTTTGGTGAAACGAGCTACAGGTGTTCAACAAAACAAGCTACGAGTATTCAGCGAAACGAGCTGAGGGCGTTTGGTTGAACGGGCGAAGGCGTCAATTGAAATGAGCTAAGGGCGTTCACTTGAATGGGAAAAGGCATCGATTGAAACAAGTTGAGGGCATTCGATTGAACGGATGAAGGCATCAATTGAAACGATCGGAGGGCATTGGGTTGAACGAGCTGAGGGTGTTCCGGTGAACAGACGAAGGCATTCGATTGAATGAGCAAGGGCGTCCGGCTAAACAAGTCGAGGGTGTTTTGTTGAACAAACCGAGGGCGAGGGCATTTGGGGAAACGGTGAACTACTTGCTGAATGAAGGAACGGTGGAGGTGACAGGGGGGAGCCTCTACCAGGTGAAAGTGTAGATCGCATGGTGATGCAGGCCGAACTTGTAAAATTTACAAGTTGATTGTAAATTTGTAAAAGCTGAAGACTATCATTATTTTTCAGGCAGACTCTTATTTGGAGGGAGTTGTCCCTCCCGAGTTATATCCGTTGTGCACTTGTGTTAAATGATAATGATGATGATGATGAATGTAATGTGAATGTTTCCACTGTGTTAATGAAAGATAAGTACCTGGTAAAGTTGAAAAATAAACTAAGTATAGAAAGTAGGCGTAGTCCACAGTTACAAGTATTGTTAAAAAGAAAGTGGGTGGTGGTGTTGCACCCCTATCGTGCGATTGGAAGAGTACCACCAGGGTAGGGGCCTGACAGCCGGGGTGGGGCGGGGGCTGGGCGGATCGCTCCACCATCCTAGTAGGTCGTTGGGTCACTGAGGTGGAGCGGGGAGTTGCAGCCAGCCCCCACCCCACCCCGGCACCCAACGGCCCACGGGGGTGGCGACCGATTCCCCGAAATCGCCCGCCACCTCCCGGCAAGCCATTGGGCCGCGGGGTGGGGTGGGGTGTTGGGTAGTCAGCCCCACAACCCTTAATTCACGAGCTTGTTTGGCCGTCATGAGCATTATCGAGCCCGCCATGCCCACTACGCATGTAGTGGGTAAATTTGGCCCACAAAAATTTTTAATTTAAAAAAATAAAATTAAACTTCATTAAACTTATTTAATTTTAAAATTTGCAAAGCAGAAAAATTAACTAACCTTTCAAATGCGAGAATCCTCCATTGAATATGTTGTTGATAACAATGTAGCTGCTCCAAAAATTTGCTCCAAGTCTTTTAACGAACCTCGGAAAACCTTGATGTGATGTGAGTAATAATGATAATGAAATTTATTATATAGGTGAAATTATGAAAATGTTTTACTGTACGGTTAATGTGGGATTAATTTGTTTTTTTAAAAAATAACATATTAATTTTGTTATGGCGATATAGGAAACTATGATAAACTGAATATTATAGAATTGTTTTACAACAGGGTGAATGTGGGATTAATTTGTTTTAGAAGGTATTATAAAAATTAAAAAAAACATTCAATTGTCTAGTAAATATTATATAGTTTAAACTATTAAATTAATTAGGTAAATGATTTAGTTTACAATTTTCAATTTAAATATTTATTTCTTAAAAACAAAATTAGTTAAAATTTTTCAATAAATTGTAGAATAAAATAATGGAGGGAAATACATGAAACGAAATTTTTGAAGGGAAAATTTTTGGCGAAAATTTTTGGAGGGAAAATTTCATTCTTTAAGCTAGATAATATCATTAGGAGAGTCTGCATTTGTATCATTCATCCTCTTTTGTTTGAAAGTGATGGATTCTTATGATAGTGAAGTTTTGCTTTGTGAAGCATCAACATCTTTGTCGTGTAACAACTCTATTCATATTGATGAATATAATGGAAATTCTTCCACTATGAATAGAGAGTCACTTCTTCCACTTAGTCCTAATCCTAAGAACTATGAGAGCATCATTGATGATAGACGGAATGAATAATTTCAAATAAATAAAGAGTCACGGTTTCCACTTAGTCCTAATCCTAAGAATTATGGGAGCAACAGTGATGAGGAGCATGATGAAGAATTTCAAAAGAATGGAGTGTCACGATGTCCACTTAGTCCTAATCATATAGACTATGAGAGCAGTAGTGATGAAGATCACGATGACAAATTTCAAAAGAATAGAGTGTCACAGTGTCCACTTAGCCCTAATCATATGGGCTATGATAGCAACAGTGATGAAGAGCATGATGAAGAATTTCAAAAGAATGGAATGCCACGGTGTCCACTTAGTACTAATACTGTGGACTATGAGAGCAACAGCGATGAAGAGCATGATGAAAAATTTCAAAAGAATGGAGTGTCACAGTGTCCTCTTAGTCCTAATCCTATTGACTATGAGAGCAACAGTGATAAAGAGTATGATGATGAATTTCAAAAGAATGGAGTGTCATGATGTCCACTTGGTCCTAATCCTATGCACTATGAGAGTAGCAGTGATGAAGAGCATGATGAAAATTTTCAAAAGAATGGAGTGTCATGGTGTCCTCTTACTCCTAATCCTATGGACTATGAGAGTAGCAGTGATGAAGAATTTCAACTGAATAGAGTGTCACAGTGCCCACTTAGTCCTAATCCTATGGACTATGAAAGCAGTAGTGATGAAGAATTTCAAAAGAATGAAGTTTCATGGTGTCCACTTAGTCCTAATCCTATGGACTATGGGAGCAGCAGTGATGAAAAGCATGATGAAAAATTTCAAAAGAATAGAGTGTCAAGGTGTCCTCTTAGTCATAATCCAATGGACTATGAGAGCAACAGTGATGAAGAGCATGATGAAGAATTTCAAAAGAATGGAGTGTAATGGTGTCCACTTAGTCCTAATCCTATGCACTATGAAAGAAACAGTGATGAAGAGCATGATGAAAATTTTCAAAGAAATGGAGTGTCACGGTGTCTTTTTAATCCTAATCCTATGGACTATGAGAGCAGTAGTGATGAAGGATAGGATGAAGCACTTAGTCCTAATCCTAAGGACTATGAGAGTAACAGTGACAAAGGACAGGATGTAGCATTTTCAGTAAGTAAACAATCACATTTTTTATGTAGTCTTCATTCTATCGATTATGAGAGTAGTACTAACAATGCACATGAGGAAGAATATCCAATAAACATCAAGTCAAATTTTCCATGTAGTCCCAATTCTAAGGACTATGATAGTAGCACTGAAGAATGGGGAGATGAATAATATCCTCCAAGTCAGTATTTGAAAAGCACAGTTGATCATAGCGTGGATAACATTCCTTAGAATGATGATGAAAATGCTTATACAAATGATGATCCAATGATGGAGATGTTGCCAAGAAATATTGTATCGAGGAGTAGGAGCAGACCTTTTCATATCAATCCAAGATGTTCTAGTTATACAAGGGGTAGAGTAGAATATCTAATGAGAAGAAGTTCTATCAGCGCTCTCATTTCAAGTGAATGTTGTAAAAAAGATTGCTTGAAGCATATGGATTTCAAATTTGCATTAGAGAAAAGGAAGAGATATTTGTCAATGAATAAAAGCATGCAAAATTCATATTTAGTTGGGTGCATGCAATCTACATTGTCAGGTTATGATTATCATATTGGGTCTCTATTTATCTGTAGAAAGGCTTTCAAAATGTTTCATTCGATAGGTAATTTTTGTCTCTCGAGAATCCAAGAAAAATTGGAAAAGGATCCCACATTTTATTCAAAAGAACGTCATAAACAACAGTTTCAACCATTATCAAATACTGCAATGTCATGGATGAAAGATTTCTTTTCAAAGCATGGAGAGTGTATGCCAAATAGAGAAACAATACATATTCTAGATAATTTTTCATTACGAGAAATCTACAACTTATATAAAAAATATGCAGAAGGTTCTGAGGGACATGGTCGGTTTATTACATATCAATATTTTGTGAAGGTATGGAAGAAAGAATTCAACAATGTCTGTATTCCTAAGAAGACAAGGATGGGGATTTGCAGTACATGTGCTTCTCTTAAATAAAAAATGGACAAATGTGAAGGGTCAGAAAGAGGTAAGCATTCATAACTTTAAATTTTAAAATTGTATAGTCACCAACTATGAAAGCGTATTTCTTAATGGCTTTCTTTTATGTTGTGTAGATTCAATTGTCAAAGAACTTCTGGAGCATCACGAACAACAAACAAGTGAAAGGAAAAAGTTGTACAAACATCGAAAGAAGTGTTATGATAATCCGAATAAATATTTGGGTTTGATAATTGATGGTATGGACCAGAAGAAAACACTTTTACTACATTTTGTTCGCACACCCAAAAATTTACAAGAGGAAAATTTTATTCAGTATCACTTGGTCGGTTGTATGGTCTTCAATGGGAAAATGTTGCCAAGGGTGTACTTCACAGTTCCAAATATTCATGATGATGAAAATCTAACAATAACCATAATTCATTATGTGCTTTCTCATTGGTCTGGTAATCTTCTTGAAGTTTTGTATCTACAATTGGACAACACTTGTCATGAAAAAAATTAGTTTGTTTTTGGATATCTAAACATTCTTGTTGAATTGAGAATTTTTCAGAAGGTAAAGGTTGGTTTCCTTCTAGTTGGGCACACTCATGACCATATTGATAACATGTTCAGTCATTTTTCAGTCACATTGAGGAGGAAGGAAGTTGGGAGCTTGCCATCATTAATTGAATGTATTAAGAAATCATACATGCCAGAGCCTACTTTTGATGTGTTGGAAGAAAATTTTGACATGCACAGGTTTATTCTGGGATCGCATGGTGAGGAGAAATGCATTGAACAACTTAATGAAATTATCTTCCAACATCAATTTCGTATCAAAAAAAATGATGGGAAAACACTAATATGGGGCAAGAAGTATTCAACTACTACAGAATGGGCACCGTCATCAGGTTTGGAATTTTTTAAGTTCATTCTAGATCATCCAATATTTATATCAAAAATATTGTTATTATAATCAGTTGGTGAAGTTCATAATGCACACCGACAAAATAGAGATATAAATTATTATGATTGCCTAGAATAAATTAAAAAATGTATTAGATATACATATGAGTACTTTGACATTGCTAATTCATTTTGGTGGGAGTCATTTTTCAATAAGCAAAGTGATATCATTTCAACAACAACAAATGAAGATATACCTTTGAAAAATCCATTTATTTGGCCATAAAATGTGTCAAATGAACATGAGGAAATAAACATTGTTGAACAAAAACAATCTCAAGGTATTATTAATTCTTCACAGGTAGAGGAAAGAGAGATGTATATTGATTCTAGAAGATCTCGTGCACAACGTGAAGCCATGGAAGACCTTTACAGGGATTCAATACAGGATATTAAGGAGGGTTGCATGATTGCAGTGCTAGCAAATGGAGATCCCAATGGTTATCCATTCTAGGTTGCTAAGGTTATAAAGGTCTTTACAGAAAATGAGGATGTTACAAGTGTTGAAGTACATTGGTATGCCACAAATACACACCCATTCAGTGGTATGTATAAGCCAGAGATGGTAGTTGACAAAAAAATTAGCAGAAAGAGAAAAAGAAAGGGTACAAATATAAATCATCGCGGCACATACCTCTTAAAATTGGAGGATGTTGACATACTTGTTTATGAATTCAATTTAACAAAGAGAAGAACTCAACACTTCAAGATGATAGAGATTCTGAAAAGGTTGTTACCAGAAGGAACAATGTTGAGGTGGGAGTCTGTTGAAACAAGTTATAGATCTAGAAGAATTTTGAAACCTGAAATGGTGGGCATGAATGTGGACTCAGATGGGGCACAAGTTGATGAAAGAGAAGAATATGGAACATATTTCGCTGCATCTAGTCATTCATATGAGTGATTTTGAATAATTGTTTAAGACAGTTTATATAATTGATGTTTGCAATGTATCTTCAAATAAGAATTTTGATTTCCATATGGTGTTAAATCAGAATTTATGAGTCATTTTTATGTTGTTGGATTATATGTCTTAATTATGACGATTTTTATTGTTTAGAATATCTACAATGAAACATTAAATTAGAGATATAATGTATGTTTCATTCAATATACAAATAATGACATTTTGATTAATTTAGTCATGTAAAATGTTCATAATGTCATGGGTTTTTAATTTTATGGTTGAAAAAATTCTATTTTTTTTGTATCTTTAACGTTATGATTGAAAACAACTAGAATTTTAGCAATCTTTAGTGTGATGTTATTATATATTTAACAACATGGATGAAAACTAATAGAATTTTAATGTATTTCAGATCCCATTATTTTATCCTTATGGTCATTATTAAAACATGTTGAATTTATATTTAGGAAAGAAAAATGTTATTCTACCAAAAACATTAGTGTGTTTTTTCGTCATAAACAACTATTTTTTTGCACATAAAAATTCGGATTTACTGGCATTTTTTTGAAATGTTGAAAATTGACCCTAAAAAAAAAACCATCGTTCCAGTATCAACACTTTTTGTTTTCAGGGTGTTTTTTGCACGAAAGTTTCGTTTTCACTGCCATTTTTAAAACATGTTCAAAATTGACCCTAAAAAAATATCATTGTTCTAGTATACACAATTTTCGTTTTTAGCATTGTTTTTTATGTTTTTTTGGGGTTTTTTGGCCAGAGTTCTGGTTTTGGGTTTATACTTTCCGTTTCAAAGTTTACATTGTTGGGATATTTAGAAGACATAAACGAATAGGACAAAGGCAAAAATTGGAGACTTGTGCAAAATTTCAAAGTGAAGTTAATTAAAATCTAATGCCAAAAATATCTAGCCAAATTCTTTATAAGCATAATTGATTGAGGATGTAAGCAAGAAGTGTTTAATAAAGAGTGGTGCAAGTCAAGTTGGTGATGTTGCTAGTGTGATCAACAATGATAAATTGCTAAAGCTATTGATGATTAAGGAAGGAGGAAATTGTTTTATTTGTAAAAGGGGTGGAATTCATGGTTCTATTTTGAAAATGGATGAAAAATGAATCTTTGATGTTAAGCAAGTTGTAGCTTGCAAATTAGGGGTTGTAGATCCATTCAATTGTAGTTGATAAATTAGGGAGTTGTAGCTTCTTGCTGGTTGTAGCCAGAGAAATTTTTAATAATAAGTTGTAGCTTGCCTTGTGAAGGAATTGAAGAGAAGTTTAAAGAATTTGTGTGTTTCTTATGTTATTGATATTATTTCATGGCATGATCATGTGAATGAATTTTTGAAGTTACTTATGGTGTCCTAATATCATTGCATAAGTGAAAGAAAATTTTTAAATTGGTAAAATTCCTACAATATTGATTCACCCCCTCTCAGTATTGTCTTGGTTTCTAACAATTGGTATCAAAGCTTGGTTACTTCATATTAGTTTAACTGTTGGAAGAAAGATCAAGGACCATGGAAAACCAAGAAGGAGGATTTACCAATAGGGAACCTATATTCAATGGAACAAACTATGTATTCTAGAAAGTAAGGATGAAGACCTACATTCAATCACCTGGAGTTGATGTAAGGGATATTGTGGAAGAAGAATATCAAAATCCTCTAATAGTGATTAGTAAAGATTAGAATATGGAGTTCACATGCAATTTTAAATCCATGAATGCCCTGCTTGCTAGCCTACCTAAATCAGAACCTGTCAAAGTAATGGACCACGCATATTCCAAATCTATCTGAGACAAGATGAGTAGTTGTTATGAAGGTGGGAACAAGGTAAAGAAAGCTAAACTTCAAGGTTTTAGAATGCAATTCAAGTCTTTAAGGATGCATGACTATGAAGATATTGAAAAACATTTTCTTAAGAGTTGATGAGGTTGTGTACACTATAAGCATCCTTGATGAGAAGATAGATGAAGTTGTGGTAGTTCAAAAGGTGTTGAGATCTCTTCCTAAGAGATTTAATCCCAAGGTTTCAACCATGAATAAATTACCAATTTGAACACTTGCACTCTAGACCAATTACTTGGCATCCTTATTACCTATGAGATGGGAATATCAAATGGAAAGACTGCACCAAAAGAATCATCCTTCAAAGCATATAAGAAGCCCAAGGAAGAACATGATGATTCATGTTGTGAATCAGATGAAGAAGAAGCTAAGTTTGTGAGGAATTTCAAGAGAGGCTCAAGAAAGTATGAAGGTAAGCTACCTTTTAAGTGTTTTAATTGTGGCAAATTTGGTCACTATGCATCAAAATGCCCCGAAAAGAAGAAAAAGGATTATAATCCAAAGATAAAAATTTAGGAAAGTGAAAAAAGATATAAAGAAGGCTTAAAAGAGAGGTATCTATGTTCAAGAAGACAACTCCTCTAAAAGTGAAGTCATCAAATCCTCAAATGAATACAAAGATGATGAAAGCCCAAAATTTTTCATGTTGATGGCCATAGACAATTTACAAGTCAAAACTATCAATTTGATGATGAATATGTTGAAGTGGACCTATAAGGAGATCTAGTAAGTGCACTTGAAGAAATTGAAAGACTGAGAAAGAAGAATAAATCTCAGAAGGAGTCACTGATCAAAGAAAAGGTTGAAGTTGTTGAACCATTTCTCTTGAAAATTGAAGAAGGTAAGAAGGTTCAAGAATCCCTAAACCAGCATCCATGGGGTCTTGGATAGATGGTGATTAGATGCTTTGTTAAGGCACTCCTTGATGTGAAGTCACTGGTTCAATTCCCTACCCCGATCAGAGTGATATAGTGGACATGATGAGCATGAAATCCCACCAAGCTTACAAAAGAAAAATCCCTAGACCAGCAGTTGAATGAGAAAAATTAAGCTTATGAAAGGCTTGAAGGTTAATTTGTCTTGTGAAGAAAGAACTAGGAAAGACAAAAATCCAGTTGATTTTCAATCAGAAATTTGGAAAAGGAACAAAAAAATTAAATGAGTTGTTGGAGGCACAAAGAGTTTCCAAAGACTTTATTGGTCTTGGACTTGAGGTTGAATCTAGTTCAACAGTAGAATTAAAGGTAAATAGCAAATAAATTTTTTACCAACAACAAACTAAGATACAACACAATAGCAAAAAGGGGATATGCAGCCGAAAAACCAATCAAAGAATTATCAACAACATCAAAAGAAAAATGTTGATCAAGAAAATCGAAATGATCGGAAATCAACCTAGAGTAGAAGACAGTCTTCTAGGTATGATGATATTTTTCTAGGTTATTGTTTCACCTACACTAATTATGGTCACAAAAAAGAAAATTGCAGAGTAAATCTATCCTATAGGTAGCTTAGAAAAAGAAGAATAAATCAGCAGATTAGACAAAGGAAAAACATACCTAGGTAAAAAAAATATTTTTCTCCTTTGGTCAAAATTTTAGGCATAGAGAAGCCAATTGTAGACTTAAGGAAAAGAGGACTAAACCAGTTATTGAGAAGATTATTTAAGAGGCCAAGTTGTAGAAATAAAAGGAGAAAAAAGAGAAATTTGATATTGTTTTGTATGCTTAAAATGATGGAAGTCATTGGCATGTGGACAGTGGTTATTCTAGGCACATGTCAAGAGACAGAACCAAGTTCTTTACATGGAAACCAATTGAAAAGGGTAATGTTACCTTTGGTAAAAATGCACCTAGTTAAATTGTTGGTAAAGGAGTTATCAATCTGTTTAATGGAAAAGGTAAAGAAAGGTATGTCTTATTTGTTGACGGGTTGAAGCATAATCTTCTTAGTGTGTCACATATGTGTGATCAATTCTATGATGTAATTTTCAAGGCTAAAAATTATAAAATCAAGTTTGTCAACATAGGTGAGATAGTGGTTGAAGTTGTGAGAATACACAATAATGTGTATGTCTTGAAAGAGAAAAAAAAAGAGGTGTTTCTTATCAAATATTGATGAGAGTTGGTTGGAATAGGAGACTTGGACATCTGAACTTTGATCAGATAGTCAAACTAAGAAAGAAGAATGTTGTCAAGGATTTATCCAGGTTGCCAAAACTAGAGAATATGATTTGAAAGTATTGCCAATTGGGTAAGCAAACTCATGTTCCATTTAAGTAAAAAAAGAACTCATCATCAAATCCATTATAGCTAGTACACATGGACTTGAGTCTATCATCAAGAACGTAATCACTCACATGTAAATTGTATTTCATTCTAATAATTGATTATTTCAGCAGGATGATGTGGGTTTCATTTCTTAGAAAGAAATCTGAAGCCCTTGAAAAGCTTAAATATTTCAAAGCTATGGTTGAGAATTGAACTGATTGCAAAATCAAGGGTATAATATCTGATAATGGAGGAGAGTTTACTTCAAAATATTTTGATCATATTTTTAAGAAGCGTGGAATTAAAAGGCATTTAACTATAGCAAAGACTCCACAACATAATGGTGTTATAGAAGGAGCAAACAAATATTTGTAGAAGTTAGCCAGAGCTATGATGAATGAAAGAAAATTTCAACAGAGACTTTGGGCTGAGGCCATTCACACAATAATGGTGATACTCAACAAAGCTCACTTTAGACTAAAAAATGAAAAAAATTCCTATGATCTTTGCAATGGTAGACCTGTAATTGTCAAGTATTTCATATTTTTTTGGTAGCAAATGTTAGATCAAGAGGAATGATGAAAATCTTGGTAATTTCGAGGCAAGGGCTGATGAAGGTATTTTTCTTGGATATTCTCAAAATAGCAAAGGATATAGATGCTATAATAAGAATAACAATAAGATTGTTGATTGTATTGATGTCAAAGTGGATGAATACGAAAACAAATAACTAGCAAATATCAGTTCGAATGAGCTAGTTAACAACAATGAGGAGGACCATGAGCCATTTTCAGAAGAAGAAAATTAAGATCCCTTTGGTCCTCAAGCCAAAGATCATTCAAGGTATGAGAAAAAATATTACCCAGTTGACCAGATTGTTGATGATTTAAAATAGGTGTTCAGACAAGAAGGAAGTTTCTCAATCCCTGTGCATAAGAACATGCATCCCTATTGTCCATGGAGGAACCAAAGGATGTTTCACAGGATAGTAAAGGCGAGAATTGGTTAAAATTATGCATGAAGAAATCGACCAAATTGAGAAGAATCAGACAGGGGAACTTGTTCCAAGGCCAACAAACTTGAATGACATTGGTATGAAGTAGGTATTCAAGAATAAGTTAAATGACCATGGAGAAGTGGTAAGAAATAAGGCAAGGTTGGTATGCAAAGGTTATGCTCAAATTGAAGGTATGTATTTCGATGAAATTTTTTCTCTTGTTGCAAGATTAGAGAAAATCATAATGTTTTTGGCTTTTTCATGTTTTAAGAAAACCAAAATATATCAAATGGATGTCAAATTTGCCTTTCTAAATGGAGAACTATAAGAAGAAGTCTACATAGAGTAGTTAGATGGTTTTCAGCTAACAGAAAAGCCTAATTATATTTGCAAGCTTAAGAAGGCCTTGTATGGTCTCAAGCCAAGCCCCTCAGGCTTGGTATTTCAAGTTGGAAAACTACCTGCTTAAGTGTGGATTTTAAAATAGGTGCAGATGACAACAATTAATATGTCAAAGCAAAGGATGGAAACCTTGTAGTGGTGGTTGTTTATGTTGATGATATTATTTTTTCTAGTGATTCAAATTTGTTAACATGTTAATTTCTAGTAGATATGAAGGTCGAATCCAAGATTTCTATGCTTGGAGAGCTTTCTTATTTCCTTGGATTGTGAATTGCATAGACCCCCAAAGGGATATTCATCTCACAAAGAAAATATCTCAAGGAAGTGTTGAATAAGTTTGGCATGGAGGAATTCTCTTTAGTCAACACACCATGGTGACGGGTTGCAATATTAGCAAGACTGGTGCATAATACGCAATTGATAAAACTCTATACAAGTCCATTATTGGAAGCCTATTATATTTGAAAGCTTCAAAACTAGACATTATGCAGGCCGTTGGTATTGTTGGAAGATTTCAAGCAGCCCCTAGACAGAGCCATCTGCTAGCAACCAAGAGGATTCTTAGATATCTCAGAGCCACAATGGACTATGCACTATGGCAACCAAGATGTAAAGTTTTTTCATTAATTGTTTATACTAATGTTGATTGAGCAAGTGATGTAGATGACCAAAAGAGCACTAGTGACGGTGCTTTATTTATTGGAGAATGTCTAGTTTCATGGTTGAGCAGGAAGAAAGCTTCTATATCTTTATCTATAGCTAAAGTAAAGTATATTGCAACAAATTCTTATTGCACTCAACTATTGTGGATGAAGCAGACCCTGCAGGATGTACAATTTTTTTATGAGCAGTGTATACCCATTGTCTGTGACAACACAAGTTCCGTTAGCATGTCAAAGAATCATGTTTTTCACTCTAAGACAAAGCATATTCCAATCAAGTATCATTTCTTAAGAGAGAAATTTGCCAATCAGATTATTAATTTAGAGTGTGTACCTACCAAAGAATAGGTTGTTGATATATTCACTAAACCACTCCAAAGAGAACAATTTGATTACTTGAGGCAAAGATTAGAAGTTATTACTATTTCCTCTTTAGAAATCACAATGTAGATTTGCAAGTGCTTATTAAGTTGAAATCAAAATCACAAGACACAAACCTACTCTACTACTTTGTGGACATTGATTCACAATTTAGAACAAAAATCTCAGACATGTAATAAGAAATAACACACATGAAAATATATTATTTTTCTCATGGAATGAAAACTGCTAAAAAACCCAATGCTTGATTGCATTAATCTAATGAATAGATATGTATTACAATTTCTTTGCTCAATTGAGCACAATTTGCAAGTACATAACCTATATTTCTACTCACTGAGAAGCTCTAACCTAGGCTTAGTCAATTTCAGCCTCTGTTTTAGCCCCTCTTTTCTTGCTAAATTCCGAAGGAAATAGGCCCCCATTAACTATGAATTTCCTCTACAATTCTCATGCAATTCCTCAGGGTTGATCACCTGACCTCATGCAACACCTATATACTCAACTAGTTTACAATTGTTGGTTAATCACCTTGTAACCTCCACCACAACTAGGAAACTCATATTCTTTGTATGCATGAGATAATTATTAGTTGATTAATCAGTTAATTAGATGATATCTAAGTTAGACTGATGTCCCACTACTTAACTTACCACCAACTAGTTCTATTAACAGTTATAACTAGTTTAACTGATTACAACTGACATTAACTCAACCTATGCTCCTAAAATTTAGGAATCACTACATACAACTGAAGTTCATGCCCATGACTCAAATTAACTGAGCTAACTAAGTGATAAGATCCATGTCACCTCAGTTGACTCCTCCAAGTTATCTGTGGATGTGTAATTTCAAATTTCCTCAATTCGATTAAAGGAAAAATCAAATTGAGACTTTCTTGCTACATTTTTCAACACTCCCTCTCAGCAAGAAAGGGATTATCAACCACCCCTATCTTGCACTTGTGGAATTTACTGCATGCAACACTTCTCACTGTTGTTTCTACTACTGCAACATTTGCAACTTAGAAGCATCCAAAAAAATTGAATCAACTATGTCTGCAACTATCTACCAAGAAAATTGTGTTAATACTGACTCTCTACTAAGCGTCATGCTCTACTGTCAACACTCCTCAACACTCCTCAGTATCTAAATAACATTGATTCTCCTGCTACTAAATATTGTGGGCCCCTATAGCAAGGTAATGATCCATGAGGAGAATGCCTCAATGGACCTTGCCCAAATTTATGCAATTCTAGGATTGAGGCTTCACATCACCCCACCTCAAACCTAGAGGTATGGCTGCATGTTCTCCTCTACCCACTTAGCTAAAACTCTCCCCTAATGGAGGCCTTTTCTTGAGTGGATGTCTCCACTATGCCTTCTCTTTGCCTCTCCATTTGTGGCTTCTTCACAATTTTGTGAGGCTCTTTATGAGGCTCCATTTTGAGAGGTCTATCATGCTCCCTCTCAACCACCATATCTCTAATCTATGCCTTTCTCCTCAAGTTTTTGAATGAATATTCTATCTCAAGTGCATACAAGTTCTTAACTCAAACCCTGATCTGCTTCACCTGTCACGTGGTTATGTGTCTCAAGAATGATTTTCCTTTGCTGAAGATCCCATCATAACCACAATATTCCAAAATTGTAACAGAGATGAGATTTTTCGTTAGGCCTGGAATGAACATGACATCATTGAGTCTGAGAGGGTATCTTGACTACCTTTGAAAGGTGACTGTACCAATCATAGTCTTGTTGTACCTTTTGTCATCTCCAAACTTAATATTCATTTGAATATCTTTCTCCTCCAGGTCACTGAAAAACTCTCTACACCTAGTCATGTGAAACAAGGCACCTAAATCCAAGTACTACACACTTCCCATCATAGTGTTGGCCATGCATGCGATAAGGGTGAAATATACTCAAACTATGAAGCCAAAGCTTCACCTGTTGCTGCTATTACAGACTCCTTCTTGCTAGACTTTTTGTGTGGACACTTAGTAACATAGTGCCTGAATTCATGATAATTAAAGCATTTAATTTTGGAAAAGTCTTTCTTCTTTCCCTCTTGGCTCTATTCAACCTCACCTTGAGACTTCTTTCTCTTGGCCTTCATTCCTTTGCTGACTAGAGAAAATTCCTCTTCCTCTTTTTTGGATGAGGTTCCATCTCTCGTATTCCGCCTTATTTCCTCCCGTACCAAGTCGAACCATAAGTGTTCCAATTTGGTAGTTTCTCCCTCTTGTTCACCGAATATTGATAGTTATGCCAACTCTGAGGAATTCCCAGAAGGGATAGGATTACCAAGTCTTCTTCAAGGACATTAACACTGACCCCGCAAGTTCATCATGACATTGTGTGAACTTGCTCAGATATTGCGGAAATGTCATTCTTCTACATCTTGATTCTTTGAAATTTATCCGTGAGTGCCAGTTTCCTATGGTCACTATTATTCTCAAAAAATTATGTTAGTGCTCTCCACATTGCGAACGAAGTTTCTTTTCTATGGAGATTTGAGAAAATGTGATCTCGTACTCCCTCCCTAATTATTCTCCTCGCCTTGGCTACATTTTTCTTCCACTGAGCAAGGTTTTGGGCATCATATTCTGGTGTTTTTGCAACAGATATCTTGATGTATTCTATAAATCCATTGTCATCCAATATCGCCTCCATTTGAACCTTCCATGAGAAAAAATTACAAGTGCCTTCCAAGGCATACTCTAGCCTTAGTCCATTGAAGGGCATCTTCTCAGCTCTGAAGATATCCTTCTGCACTGAACTCCAAATTCGAACCTCCTAAGAAAGAACCTAAAAATTCCTTCTCTAATGTGAATCCTACTCTGATACCATGTATAAATTACAATGTATATTTGCAATTTCTTATGAATTTTTAATAAAAATCACAAGACACAAACCTACTATACTACTTTGCGGACATTAATTCACAACTTAGAACAAAAATTTTAGACATGCAATAAGAAATTACACACATGCAAACAATATTTTTCTTAGGTAAAACAAACTATTAAAAATCCCAATGCTTTCTTGCATTAATCTGATGAATAGATATTTATTACAATTTTTTTCTCAACTAAGCACAACTTGCGAGTGCATAACCTATCTCTTTTCTCACTGAGAAGATTTGACCCAAACATAGTCAATTTCAACCTCTTCTTGGGCCCCTATTTTCTTTCGCAATTCATGAGGAAATAAGCCCCTATTAATTAGGAATTTCCTCCAAAGTCCTTGTGCAACTCCTTAGGGTTGATCACTAGACCTCATGCAACACCTCTACACTCAACTAGTTTAAAATTGTTGGTTAAATACCTTGGAACATCCACCACAACTGTTAAACTCATATTCTTTGCATGCATGAGATATTTATTAGTTGATTGATAAGTTAACTAGATGATCTTTGAGTTAGACCGATGTCCCACTACTTAAATGACCACAAACTAGTTCTATTAATAGTTAGAACTACTTTAACTAATTACAACTAAAATTAACTCAACCTAGGCTCTTAAAATTTAGGAATCGCTACATACAATTGAACTTCATGCCCCTGACTCAAATTAAATAAGCTAACTGAGTGACAAGAGCCATGTCACCTCAATTAACTCCTCCAAGTTGTTTGTTGATATGGAATTTCGAATTTCCTCAATTTGATTAAGGAAAAAAAAAACTTTCTTGCTACATTTTTCAACATCCTCCCTCCACTAGCTCTTCCTTCAATAGGAACAATGGCAGCTGGTATACCTTTATACCTTTATCATGTCTAGATAAATCTTCCAAGTCCACAGGATCAACAAGACAGGGGAAGATTGTTGATAGTGGGAGTAAGGTTGTAGAGGGTGCATGTTGGTGTCTTTACCATTGATGTCAAATGGGGAGAGGCCTTAGTGATAAAACAATAGCAAGGAGAAGTCATGATGCATGATCAACATCAAAAAAGCAACATTAGTACAACACAATAGAAGTGTATCTCAAGGGGAGCATTATTCAAAGGAGAGATATGCATCCAAAGGAAAAATTTGAGACAATCATGAGGATGTTTTGTTTGATCATGGCGTTTCCGTCAATGCAAAAGGGGGAGATTGTTAGAATTGTGTTGTTATTGATAGCAAAGACAAAGGATTGACAGCCAAGGAAAAGAAGATGATGGAAAATGTGTTGCAATCAGATTGGTGAGGAAATTGGTAATGGTGCAAAGACTTTGGAGCTATTTATTATATAAAAAGTCATTCCAAATGCAAATGAAACCCACCTGGATGGATAGAGATATGAAATATATTTCCAGTGATATATGGAAGTCTAGAAATGGCCTCCTGAATCAAAATTTAGAGTCATTAAATTATAGGGATCCCAAATTTAAATTTATGCATAACTAAAGCGATTACAAACCCTTTTGGAGCATATGTTAGTTTGGCAGACTTATCGAACCTGGTGGCAAGATTGGTGGAGCTGCTATCCAAAGTGTTGGGTGTAAATGGAGTAACAACACAACAGAGAAAAGGTTTTTCATTGGTGATAGTTAGAGCCCCCATACAACTCATCCCAACATAGTAACCCCGACATTAAAAAAAGCATGGAAAGAGGCGAGCGGGATGACAAAATCCAGAGTTAAAAGGCACACATGTTTGTTGGCATATTAGGTCCCATCGATACATCGAAGATAGCTCTGATAGGGTTCAAAACACGATAGCTAAAACAAAAAGGTGTGTCAGAATGGGTAGTTTGTCAATACCGCTGATTGGCATATTAATGGAGGAAGTTCATTTTGGCACCCCCCCCTCAATATCACAAACTAGTGAGAAGGGGTGTCAGAACCAACAATTTTTTCCATAGTAGTTTTTGGAACATGCCAGGAAATGTGGAAAATGGATAGAGATACCATAGTGTTAAAAGGCCAGGACACATAAAAAAATTATAAAGGAAAAATGCCACAAAACCAAGGCTTGGGACCCCTTTCTCTCTCCTCTGATGGTGGACAGGTGGTGTAATATGATTGGCTCACAGGGATGACGTAGCCTAATAAGAGGTGGAAACATGTCATGCATATTTGAGGTTTTTAGATACCTGAATGGGCCATTTCAAGGTGACATGTGTAACAACTTATATGGAAACACGTGGCACATATGACATCAAAATGATGTAATCCCCCTGGCAGGACCCTAGAAGGTGTTTTAGCAGCACAAAAGGGAAGCATCAGGTACATGTGGCAGTTGGTAAAGCTAACACACCCCGATAGCACTATGATTACCCCATGGTTGCATCAGACTAACCCCACATGAAAACTCATCCCATAGGCTTGTCCCTGGAGGTAAAATATGGGCAATGCAAAGAATAATCATCAGGAGAAAGGTGTCAGGACACAGAGGTGGTATGGTTGACAGAGTGTAGACCAATGGGAGAAATGGAAAGTTATACCCCATCATAATAGCTAATCCCTACAACATAACCCCAACAGTAATAAAAATATGCACAAAGGTTTATGGTCAAGATTTATGGCAAGACCTTTAGCGGGAGATGAATTTGTTTTTTTCAAATGATGATTATTTCAAAAGTTGCCCAGGCCAGGATTTTACAACATTTCTATGGGTTAAGAAACCATGGCCCAACACAAAGGTTTGTGTTATAAAATAAGCGCCTGGGGATTATTGCTAAACCAGATCTATAGTCTTGACTTTTCATGTAGTGGAGCCTTGTCGAAGCACTATATTTGGAAGCACTTTTGTGAAAGCTTTCGAGCTTTAGGATGAACAAGTTGGAAAATTTGAGTTTGGAAGTTATGCCAATCATAACAATGAGCACTAAATCACTAAAAATAGGAAACAAAGGGGCTAGAGGCAGTTATTAGCTACACGAATGAGTTAGGTAGAGATTTTGGCATTTTTGTCAAATATAGTGGCAACTAAAGTTGGAACTAGAGTTAGACTTATAGAAACTGATGATCAAGTTCTAATGACTTGAAGACTAGATTTAGAAGAATGAAATGAACAGGACAAAGGAAAAAATTAGAGGCTCATGCAAAGATTCAAAGTGATGTTAACTAAAATCTCATGCCAAATATATCAAGCCAAATTCTTTGTAAGCATAATAGATTGAGGATGTGAGCAAGTGTGTAACTAAGAGTGGTGCAAGTCAAGTTGGTTATATTGTTGGTGTGATCAACAATGAAAAATTGTTCAAGGTATTGGTGATTAAGGAAGGAGGAATTGTTTTGTTTGTAAAAGGGGTGGCATTCATGGTTCTAGTTTAAAAATGGATGAAAAATGAATCATTGATGTCAAGGAAGTTGTAGCTTGCAGATCAGGGATTGTAGCTCCTTCGGGTAGGTGCTAGTATATATTTGGGATTGTAGCTGATAAATAAGGGAGTTGTAGCTTCCTGTTGATTGTAGCCAAAGAAATTTGTAACAACAAGTTGTAGCTTGCCTTTTGAAGGATTGAAGAGTGGTTTGAAGAATTTTTGCGTTTCATTTCATGATCATGTGAATGAATTATTGAAGTTATTTATGGTGTCCTAATATCATTGCATAAGTGAAAGAAAGTTTTTAAATTGGTAAAATTCCTACAATCCTAATTCACCCCCCCTAGTATTGTCCTGGTTTCTAACACTTTGATGTGAATTGGGTTCCTCCATCTATGACTACCTCTCGTGGTATCCCAAATCTGGTGAATATTTCCTCATGAAGAAATTTCACTACTGCTTGCTTAGTTGCAACTGGAAATTCCCACGCATCCATCCACTTTGAAACATAATTTGTGCATACCAGAATGTAGGTGTTGCAGTGTGATGGTAAGTTGATTGGTCCAATAAAATCAATGACCCACCTATCGAAGGGTTCCAATACTTTATGTTGTTGTAATGACATCTCATCAAATTGTGTAGGTATTCCCATGTAATGGCAATTGTCGCACCTATTTACATTCTCCTTGGAATCTTTGAAGATGGTGGACCAATAGCACCCTTAATGAAGTACCTTGTACCCTGTTATCTTGTTGATGAATTGGCACCCACATGGTCCCTCATGGCAGGATTTAATGACCTCATAGGCTTCATCTTCTCTTACACATTTGTGAGTGATGAGGTTGGGGCTTGTGTAGAAGAGACATCCATCAATCCATGAGAGCCTCCAACTTTGTCTCACAATCTTTTGGCATTCTTTCAGTAAGATATGGTGTGGAAGTCTACCTACATCCCATTATTTAGAGATATCTACAAACCGCAGAGAGTTAGTAGAAACTGCAAATAGGTACTCATCAAGAAAATAATCTTCTACCAAGGGTTCATTTTCGTTACATGTGAATATAGAGAGGAAACAAGCAACAATGTTATCTTTTCTTGGTTTATCTAGGATGGTGATATCATTTTCTATAAAAACAACAACGATTAGTAGCTCTACCATTCTTAATTGGTTTATTCATCAAATATTTGATTGCAAAATGGTCAATGTGTAATACTACTAGATAACTTGTAATGTAATGCCAAAATTTGTTGATTTCATAGATGATCACAAGGAAGTCCTTCTTGGTTACGATGTAATTAAGTTGTGCGGGTGAAATATTTTTACTAACATAGTAAATTCCATATGGGTTTCCTTCTTCAAGTTGTCTTAACACAACTCTTATAGTGGTGTTTGAGGCATATGTGAAAATATGGAATGGGAGGGACCCATTAGGCCCTCCTACAAATGGTGCATTCAACACTTTAGAATTTAATTCTTAGAAAGCATGTGGGCACTTTTCTATCCACACAAACTCAAAAAATTAGTTATTAAGAAAATAATGGACGAGCAAGTTGCAAAAAAAAATCAATGAATCATCAATAGTAACCAACATGTCCTAACAAGATGTGTACTTATTTTTGTGAGCTAAGAGTAGGAAAATCTAATATCACCTTATTTTTTGTTGGATCCACCTCAATACCTTTTGCTAAAATGCGGTGTCCTAAAATGATACCACTAGTTAGCATTATTTGACACTTAATATTGCTAAGGGCCACATTATCTTGCTTATACGTTACTAATTTTTTTTCAAAATTGGCTAATGCTTCATCAAACTCATCACCATAAAATGTGAAATCATCCATATATATTTCCACATAGTCATGTATAAGATTAAAGAATATGCCAATTACAACTCATTAAAAGGTGGGGAGGAAATTACATAGTCCAAATGGTAGAATTCGATATGCAAATGTCCCCATGGACACGTAAAAGTAGTCTTATATTCGTCTTCAAGTGTGATTTGAATCTAGTTATATCTATTGAATCCATCCAAGAAATAAAAATACTTCTTTCTTGCTAATGTATCCAGGACCTAGTCGATGAAAGGAAGGAAAAAATTCCCTTTGTGAGTTTATTTGTTAAATTCTCGATAGTATACACAAACACTCCATTTCCCATTTTTCTTGGGTACAACAACAAGGGGAGAAACTCGTTGACTATCAGAAATTAGATAAATAAAATTGGTTGCAAGTAGTTTTTGTAGTTCTCCTTTACTATTTCCCTTGGTCTTGGATTCATCTAGTACTAGGGTTAGCGAATGGATTTGGATCCTTCCTTGATATATATGTGATGTGTGCATAACTCAGGATGGATCCACTTCATGTCTAAGTAATCCCAAGAAAAGGTATCAATGTGTATTTTTTGAACCTTGATTAACTCCTCCTTTTGTTGTTCATTCAAGCATCTATCCATATTCAAGGTTTAGCTAGGACTGATTTCTATGGTTTCTGTAGTGGAATCCTAATTCTCCTAGGCTAAAGGGTTATTTTTTATTGGTTAAGTGATTTTTGTAGTAAGAGAGGCTTGTATATTAGGGTGTAGAATATGATCAAGGGTTTATGCGTGATTTGAGGAAGAAGAGGAGGCTCTGAAATCATTGATCTCTTCATATTCTATCTTGTCATGAATGGCCAGGTATTGATTTATATAGAGGACTTGACAAACTTCTTCCTTTTCATCATTATCCTCTTCTTTAGTCCATATGAATAATTTTTAGTCTAAATTGGGCTTGGAAGGAGGATAAAGGATCAACTATTTCGTATAGGTCCCATGTGAGATAGTCATGTTCCCTAACCTACAACTAATGTAAGCATTGAGAATAGCCAACCAAGGTTTTCCCAATATTGGAGGATGTGCTCCCAAATAGGTATTGGGCTGCAAAATCATCAAATTTTAAGGGTATTCCCATGAATCCATTGAAACTATGACATCTTCTAATATCCCTTTTGGTTTGATGATAGATATGTCAACACGATGTAATATGGTGGGGGTATACTTGAGACAAGAGAGTCCTAATGCTTCCAAATTGGTCAATGCGTTAAAAATAGCAGTGTTGTTAATTTGTGCATTAACCACTGGGTTTTCATGACCATAATCTTCGGTTGCTAAGGTCCCACTCATAAGTAGTTTTGATAGTTTTCCCATAACATGGACAGTCTAGGGTCCTTCTTCCTCTCAGGTTTCCTCAAACAAAGTTCCCTTATTGTTTTAGAATAAATAGGCACATCCTTGACAACTTGAAGTAATGGTATCGTTAGACACGCATTTCTAACTTCCACCACGAGGTCAAATTCAAGTTGAATAGCAGGCTTTTATTGTCTTAGCCTTTTAGGGTAACTTAAGTTTGGGGTTCATAACGTGGAGGTTTCGAAGTTGATTTTTGTCCTAATTCTTCATTCCACACCTCTTTGTTCAAATCTTCAATAAGAAATCGAGATTGGTTATTAGTTAGGGGTTTCCTAGATTGCATATGAATATCATCACAATATATGGGGGAGATGGAGTAAGTGGGATAGGTGACTGCAACATGTGCAGGTTGAGCTTCCCTCCCTTTATTTTTGTTAGGGATTTGTTGTGTACGAATTTGAGGTCTAAGAGGGTTAGATGTGGGAACTTAAAATTGTGGAGGAGGAAGGATTTGTAAGGTAGGTTGCACAATAGCATGTTGGGGTGCTCCATAGGTGGGATTTCTCCACCCAAGTTGCTAAAGTTGGTTTGGGGGAGGAGGAGCCCATGATTGGGTTGGAAAATTCCATGGTTGTGAGGTGTACTATCTAATAGGGTTAGTCCAATAAGGATTATTATCAAACTAGGACTGGTCTTGAATTTCCATGGTTTCTTTAGACAAATGAAGTACATTTTTTCTCTTCTTCTTCTTCATATATAGCCTTAAAACTAGGAAGAGATGGGAAATTGTATATTTTTGATTGTTCCCCCATATAGCACAAATCTATACCTGATTTACTCGACATTCCCTAATTGGATGTCTTTTACTACACTTCAAACAAAGATATATAGAGTGTCTTATGCTTCCTCCTTATTCTTCTTATTCTTTAATAGATCTAATTGAGAACCCAAGGAATTCAGTAGGTCAGTTTTGAAGTTTTCCAATAAGTTCCCTAGCTTCGCTCTAGTGACTCCATTTATAGAAACTTTAGTATTTGTTGCTATCATCTCATGTGATCCTTTACCTATTTTGGATGTTCCTCGAGAATATCTCTTATAGAGTTATATGATGTCATCATATTCTTGTTGAGATATATCTCCTCCACCCATTAGGTTAAGGGGGTCCATGCATTCATCTTGAATTCCTTGTAATAGCAAAACTTTTCAAGTTTGAGGGGTTAAATATTCTTGTCTTGCTTTGCAAAATTTTTAGTTGAATATTTCAACATAATTCTCAATAATTTCATCTTCTACCTGGGTCATTACCTCTTCTCTTTTTTCCTTAGCTTTGCAGTAATCTTGATATTTTGTTAGGAATTTCTTCTTCATCTATTCCCATGAACAGTAGCTACCTTGGATGAGGCCCATGAACCAACATAATGTTTCATCTATAAATGTGGTGGGAAATAGCTTTATCTTCTAAGTGTGAGTTACATAATTTTAGCTTTGACAAAGGAAATTGAACTAAAAAAGGAGGGTATCGGGGTCTACCTTAGAGAGACCATGGAAATTTGGTAGTGTAGAGTGAGGAATTTTTTTCATTTTAGCATTCAATTCCATTTTTGTAATGGGTAACTAGAGGAGTTATATTATTTCTTAACATTCTCATGTGTCATTTATTCTAAAGGAGTATCTTATTCTTATGAAGGTGCTTTCAGAGATTTAGAAAAACTCTTACTTTCTAGTGTAGGTCAAATGATAATCCTATATTAATCTATAATGGACCCTAAATACTACCTTGGCACCAATGCTAACAGGAAGGGATTATATGACTAAATACTATATCCAAGGCTCAACCCTCGGTCTCTCCCGTTTAATTGTGATTGCTTACACTATTAAGAAAACTTCTGAGATGAAGTTACAATGATGCCTCTTCAGTCCTATAATAGTACCCTAATGATTTAACACATTTTCACAATTGTGTCAGCCAAACAATCACAAATTATCACCATAAGTCCAAATCATTCCAAGATAGTCGTTTCCATGTTGTCAGTCGAAAGTTGGGACAGGTCAAGAGTTAAGACAACACTTGTCTCCTTTTTATGTCTCGATTTGGGGGTCAATTCATAACACTTCTCAAGTGGAAAATCGATCTCCTCTTTGTTAAATAACAATGGAAAATTCCTTACATCTCGAGACAGAAGTTCGAATTACAACAACCTCAATCAATGTATAGATATGGGGTTTTATTCACTCTCAATGCTCCTTTGTGAATGTTATCTGCCTTAGACCAAAATACAAGAAGGGGGAATTCACATGTAATGATAAAACCTCTATCGATTCAAAATTTAGGAGGATTCAAGGAATAAAACTTCCACTATGCCTCTTTGACTAACTCAGTTTCATGAAATTAAAGAAACAAAGGAGCCTTAATCACTATAGTATACAAGGCACACACAGGATAGATTCATATTAGGGATTTAATGTATTTTGAGTTATACACAAGCCGCTTTTGCAAACTATTCTTACACACAAAACCCAACTCTTTCCATTTCTTGAGGATTTAATTAATACATGTGGCCTTTGTACAGATCATTAAGAATAGGATTGGATGAGCCAAAATTAGCTCTGGATCAAGCTTCGATCCCTCCTCTTAACAAATTACTAATAATAATCATTACATGGAATTTTGAATAAAATTCTCCTAATTTGCACACAATAGAATGATAAATTTGAGGAACCAACTCCTCTAGTAAAGATTCTTTGACCTACTTGAGGTTATTCAAGATTTAACTGATGCCCCTACTTCCAAGGAAGAAAATTGTTCATAAGCTCCTAACCATGAGATATTTAATTGAGCTACCACTTTTCTTTAGTAATATGGTAGTCATCCAAGTATCATCTACTATTGAATGATTCTTCCACTTGACCAAGTATTCGTAATATTCTTTGTTCTTTATCTTCTTAATTAATCTTTTATCCAAAATATGTTATGGCTATAGAGGCTATATTATTGGCAATTGTTTTTGCCACTAAATATGTTTTTATTCATTGTCATTTACTGTCTGGGTCGCTTCATATAGCTTATACTTATACAGGTTTGAAACATTAAAAATGGGAGAGATGTCAATTCCTAGTGGTAACTCTATCTTGTAGGAATTGGCTGAAATTTTCTTGAGGATTCTAGAAGGTCTAGTTTTCTTCAATTTGAGCTTATTATACTCTCCTCTAAGAAATTTTTTTTCCTTAAATGCGTCAGGACCGATTCATCTACCTCAAAGCTTTGTTCTCTCCTCTTCAAATATGCTCCACTTTTATATTTGAGATTATTTTCCTATAGCTTTTGTTTAGCTTGTTCATGGATTTCTTGCATGGTTGTGGCAAAGTCTTCTCCTTCTACACTCCTCTGTTTAGTGTGTCCCAAACTTTTGAGCTCATGAACTCCATTAGGGTGCATTCCATATATGATTTGGAATGGGATCTAACCTACACTTTTATTTGGAGAATATTTATAGGAAATTTTTTCCTAAGGAAGCACTTGATCCCACTATTTGGGATGTCCAACTAAGCGCCTTAATATGTTCCCCAAGCTTCTATTTACTATCTCGATATGTCCATATTTTTAAGTGTGATAATTTGAGCTAAAAATCATATTTTTTCCAATATTTCTCCATAAAACCCTCTAAAAATGGCCTAAGAATCTAATGTCTCTATCTGAGACAATGCTCTTGGGTATTCCATACAGTCTCACCACTTTTTTTTTAAATGGGTTAGTAATATGGGTGGCATCACTAGTTTTAAATCAAGGAATAAAATTATCCATTTTTGAGAATATATCAATCACTACAAAGATTGAATCATTTCCTTGTTGTGTTTTTGGCAACCCCAACACAATTCATTACTGAATCCCAAGGCCTATTTGAAATTAGTTGTGGGGTATACAAAACTATGTTTTGATTATTTCCCTTTCCATGCTGACAAATTCTATAGTTTTTCACACAATTATGAACATCAATCCTTATCCTTCACCAAAAGTAGAAATTATTTAGTCATTCATAAGTTTTATCATGCCCAAAATGTCCACCTAATCCTCCATTATGTTTCTCTTTAATTAAAGTTTCCCTCATTGAACATCTTGGAATGCAAAGCTAATTATTTTTGAACAGTGGTCCATCCTCCAACATATATTCAAGCCAGATACTTTTGTCCCTGATTATTGGATTTTTACATACCTCATAAGTTTCCTTGAATTTTGCATCATCTTCATACAATTCCTTCATAAAATCAAAACCCATTACCTATATTTGACTCTCTTGCATTATCAATCTCCTTCTTCTCCAGGCATATGCAATTCGATTAGCTTGGCCATTGATATGTTTTAAAACAAAAGTAAAATATTGCAGGTATTTTATCCATTTAACATGTTTTTGGCTCAAATTTATTGTTGTATTATATATTGTAAGGCATGATTATCTATATATAAAACAAACTCCCATGACATTAAATAACGGCTCCACTTTTTCAGTGTTTTGAACACGACATAAAACTCCTTATCATAGGAAGAGTACTTGTTCCTTGCTTCATTCAACTTATTGTTGAAGTATGGAATGGGGTCCTCCTCTTAACTCAACACAACTCTGGTTGCTTCATTGCTCGAATCACACTTCACTTGAAATGGTTTACTAAAATATGGCAATACTAAGACATGCTACTCTGTAATCTTGTTCTTTAGTAACAAGAATCCTTTCTCAACTTCAATAGTCCACTAGAATGGTTTATCCTTATTTGTGGTTTTTATGATTGGAGTACTCATATTACTAAAATTCTATTGAATTTCTTGTAAAATCTAGTCAAACCATGAAAACTTATAACTTTAAACATGTTCTCAGCAGAAGGACAAATTATAATTGCTCTTACCTTCTCAGGATCCATCTTCAAGCCATCTTTATATATTGACATATCCTAAATAATCAAGCTTGGGTTTCCTAAATAAACATTTCTTCAAGTTAACTAATAACTTCTCTTGGTACAATTTCTCCAAGGCATAATTTAAATTCCTCAAATGCTCCTCTTTAGACTGACTAGACACAAAGGTGTCATCTAGATACACAATCACAAATTTCCCTTTGAATTCCTTTAACACTTCATTCATTAATATCATGAAGGTGTTGAGTGCATTATATAGTCTAAATGGCATAACCATCCATTCCTAGTCAAACCATGAAAACTTCTAACTTTAAACATGTTCTTAGCAGAAGGCCAATTTATAATTGCTCTTACCTTCTCAGGATCCATCTTCAAGCCATCTTTATATATTGACATATCCTAAATAATCAAGCTTGGGTTTCCTAAATAAACATTTCTTCAAGTTAACTAATAACTTCTCCAAGACATAATTTAAATTCCTCAAATGCTCCTCTTTAGACTAACTATACACAAAGGTATCATCTAGATACACAATCACAAATTTCCCTATGAAGTCCTTGAACACTTCATTCATTAATATCATGAAGGTGTTGAGTGCATTAGATAGTCTAAATGGAATAACCATCCATTCATACAAGCCCTTATTGGTTTTAAATGTTGTCTTCCACTAATCCCATTCTCTAATCCTAATTTGAGGTACTCACTTTTCAGATCGATCTTAGAGAAATATCTAGCACCATCTAAGTAATCTAACAAATCATATATGTGGGGTAGAGAAAGTATGTATATGGTTCTGATTTTATTAATTTTCCTTGAGTTTCTGAACATTCTCCAACAATTACCCTTCTTCGAACTCAACATTGTTGGGACAACACATAGACTGAGGCTTTCTCTGATCAGTCCCTTATCTAGCAACTCCTGAAATTTCTCCCTGATTTTTTCATTTTTTTGAGGGTTAATTTTGTATGCAACCTTATTTGGTATACTTGCTCCAAGTATCAAGTCCATATGATGACTTATACTTCTCACAAGAGGAAATTCATCCACAACAATATCATTATATTCATTCAACATTCCTTGAATTTCAATGGGTAAATCTGTAATTGTAGTGGTTGTAAGTATTACTCTAGGTTTGCAAACTAAAGAAAAATTTACCTCATTATCTTCCATCTACTACAAAATAGCCTTTCTCCTCAGTAACAAGACTTTTTGGTCATTACTCTCCACTACACCTTCCTCTTGTAATGGCAACAAGGTATGCTTTATGCCATCCTTTCGAAACTTGTAAGTGTTCTTCTTCCCATCATGTAGAATACTTATGTCAAACTACCAAGGTTTTCCCAATAGGATGTGACATGAGCCCATTGGCATGACATCACACAAAAACTTATCTTTGTAGTTTCCTATTTGCAACTCCACGTCACACTGTTCATTCACCAACAAATGGTGATTTTTTTGAAGCCAAGACACTTTATAAGGTGTTGGATGTTTAGGCTGCTTAAAATTCAACTTTTCTACCACTTATGTTGACACTAAGTTGTTTGTACTTACGCTATCATTCACCACCTTGCAGCACTTCCCTTTGACCTTGAAAACAATCTTGAACGAGTCCTTTCTTTGGTCTAGTCTAACAACTTCCTTCTTGGGTTTTAACATCACTTTCTTCAACAATAAAGACTCCCATATCTTAGGTATATTCTCTACTTCATGTAACTCTTCTTCTCTTTCTTCTGCTTGTGAAACAATAATATTCCTTTATCTTGTTATTTCATTTTCTAGACATTTGAATGATTTATGTTCCATATTTCCACATCTATAACATCTATACTTTCTTCCTCTCCCTCTACTCATTCCTCAGGAAAAATATCTTTGACCTCTAGAATCACCTTATGATTTCCTTTGCTGATTTGAGCTACTATCTCCATCTCTCTATGTTGTAGATATTCTTCTACCAGAATTTTGTTCTCTTCCTCTGACATAACTCTTCCCTCTATCAGACTACTTCCTTGCAAGTTTTTCTTCAACCTTCAGAGCAAGTTGATAAGATTCCTTTATAGTTTATTGGTACATCATACTATTTTCATTTTGAATGTCTAACCATGGAGCATTCATGTATCTGAAAATATTCTCTGTTGTGTCTTCTACGTACCCTACTCTTATATTTACTTTATAAACTCATCTTTGTATTCTCTTACAGAAATCAATCTCTACATAATATTATGCATTTTTTTAAACAAAGAAATTTGGTAATCTTTGGGTAGAAACTTTCCTTTGAGTGTGCAACCATCCTATCCCAACTTTTGATTTTTTGCTTTTTCTTCCTTCTTTTCTCAGCCTACACACCATCCCACCATAAAATTGCACACCTGTTTAACTTGGAAACAACAAACTTGACTTTCTTCTCATCATCCATTTCCTCATATTCAAAGAACTCATACATGTTGTTGATCCAATATATAAGCTCTTCAAGATATAGACTACCACTATAAGTTGAAACTTTAGGATTGGGATTTGAAGTAGATCCCAAAACTTCTCTTAAAATTTTAAGCTCAGATGTCTCCTCAGTTGTTGCTTCTTGTTCTTGAGGCTCCTCCTCTTCCTCACTCACATCACTAGCTTCAAGATCCCTTTGTTTGTCAACTTCCATGGAATCCAATCTTACTTCCAAACATTGAATTCCTCTATCACTTCAACATTAGCTATAGGCCTCCTTCCTCTTCACCCTCCTCTTCCAACTCTATGATCTATAATGAATCAACGTGTTTCAAAGCATATGCATAATATTCTTTGATACCAAAAATGGTGCAAGTCGAATGAGAATCCTATACTAATATATAGCAAGCCCAAATACTACCTTAGCACCAATGTTGGTAGGATGGGATTATATGGCTAAAGACTATATTTGAGGCTCAACTCTTGGTCTCTCCTATTTTAATTCTGACTAATTGTACTCTTAAGAAAACTTCCAAGATGAAGTTCTAATGATTCCTCTTCGGTCCTACAATAACACTCTAATGATTTAACACAGTTGCATGAATGTGTCAATAAAACAATAATATATTCTTGATGTGGGGCCAACTCGTTCTAAGATAGTGGTTTCCCTATTTTTAGTCAAAAGTTGGGATAGGTTGAGAGTCAGACAACACTTGTCTATTTTTTATGTCTCGGGTCGGGGGTCAATTCACAACACTTGACATCTGGAAAATTTGTCTCTCCTCCATTAAATTAATCTTCCTCAAACCAAAATATAGGAAGGGGGAATTCAAATGTGACGATAGAGAATCTGTCGATTCCAAAATTAAGAGGATTCAACAAATAAAACTTCCATTGTGCCCCTTTGACTAACTTAGTTGCATGAAATTAGAGAAAGAAAGGAGCCTTAATCACTACAACATATGAGGCACACATAAGATATACTCATACATGGGGATTTAATGTATTTTGAGTTATTCACAGGTTGCTATGCAAACTATTCACACACAGAAAACCTGAATTTTTCCATTGCTAGAGGATTTAATTAATACATTTGGGCTTCGTCCAGATTGTTGAGAATAGGATAAGATAAGTCAAAATTAGCTCTAGATCAGGATTTGATCCCTCCTATTAACAAATTACTAATAATAATTATTACATGGAAATTTGAATAAATTTCTCCTACTCTAAAAAAAAGAATGAGAAATTTGAGGAACCGACTCCTCTAGTAAAGATTCTTTGACCTACTGGATATCGTTCTAGATTTAACCGATTCCCCTACATCATTTTCTGGGTATTACTTCTCATAAATACATGGTTCACTTTCTAGAGGGTTTTGATTACCAAACTAATTTTTAGGAAAGTATTGTTTGTTCTCTAGAGAGATTTACCCGATGAGCTGGAAAGTTAGATTATCCAAAATCAAATATACTATTGTAGTAGAGTTTTCTCAACTTCAAATTTTTGTGTAGGGATTTGTATCATGGAAGTCCAAGGCTTCTTCTTGGAAAGGGAGCTTGTTGTTGGTGTCAAATAATTTGGCAAATAATTTGGCTAACCTTGTTCCTTGCCCTCTTATGAATATCCTGTAGTGTTAGTATGGGGGTGTTCTTGATAAATCTATCAAAAAGATCCATAATCCTAGGCATTTAATAGATCATTTTGAAAGATAAAAGGTTAGGACAATCAAGACTAAAAAACTCAAAAATCAGTAAATAAGTTCACACAAAAGTTGACATAAAATTAACTGTACTATTGACAGTTCCCCAAAAATGGTGCCAAAAATGACGGGCCTTTCAATTACTTTTAATTATCTCAATGAGGAATTGATCACATATTGATTTAAAGTGTCAATCTGAAGTTCATTTGGAACTTTCAGACTATCCTGCACAATCTATGTTAGTGTAATTTGTTGTGTATGGAGGTTGCAGTAATGTAATAGATGTCACAGTTCAATATTTAGATGCTTTCACGGGTCACTAATCACGTACATAATTGCACGAAATAAAGCACACTTGCAGGAAAGTAAATTATGGGAAATGTAAATCACACTGGCAAAACAGGAAACACACTAATTACTAAGAGTGACTTGTTCTAGTGTAACGATATTCTTGATTGGTTGTAACAAGGATGGAATGGAAAATACCTAGAATGCAACGTATAATGAAGAAATAAACTAGAAATAATATTTAATCATAACACAATCCTTTATCTTTGAAAATAGAGTAGAAGTGCGCTATAGACGAGTTACAACAATGAGAGTTGTAGCAATAGCGAGTTTGACTGAAAATAAAAAATTTCGTTACCCAGTGGTTAATCATGCGATTAATACTTAAAATAATGTAGCCTAGAGTCTAAAAAACTAGTGAGTAATATGATTACATGAGTAACAAATATCAAAGTGAAGTGAAAGGACATTAATGGTGTTGCATCAAAAGAAACTATGAGTTGTAGAAAAATGAAACTATGAGTTGCAGCAAAGGGAAATTAAAATAATTACAGGAAATGTAAATTGAATAGCAACAATATGACCTAGGTTAAAAATAAAAGACTAAGCTACTTGCTAATGCTACCTAGCATTGTCAAGCTAAGGAGGGGGATCTACCTCCCTAGGCAAGGTACTGGGAAACCTTGAATCATAGGATCCCCAGACAAGCATAAAAATATCAACAAAACAAAACAAAAATTAAATGGAACACACACATAGGCATAGCAAAGAGCACAATAACATTGTGAAAATCCATTTTTGTTAGTAAATGAAATAGCAAAATTTTTTAGAACACAAACTATCTAGAATGGTGGTAACTATCTCTAAAAAGAGAGAGATGTTGGCTACCCACATTCACAAAATATATTACAAGAGGCAGAAAGCATGGCCTTTTAACATAAAGAAATAACTATAGAGGTCTAAAACCATAACCCTAAATGATGAAATACCAAATTGTTTGTGGGCCCTAAGTTGGTTAGATGGTACATCAACTTCTTAGGGGCGCAACGTTTGCATACAATATCCATTTGGGGTGCACAATATCTCTTTAGAAAGGACTACTCAATGACAGTGTTTTTTTATGAGGGTGGGGAATTTTGTGGTAATATTGGCCCCCCAAATTGCGAAAAAACATCAATTAAGGCCTCAAAATGGCCCCAAAAATTTGGGACCCAAAAATCAAAGAAAAATTATCATAAAGTTGAGATAGTGCAAGTGGTGGGTAGCCACTGATATCCACCTGTATCAATTACCCATGTCATAATACAAGGTAGATGTAACAGACCTGGGTTAAAGTTCATGTAATAAAGAATAATGAAGGAAAAATAAGACCAAGGTCATGGGACATGTATTCCAAGCTAAATATTGGGAAAACATCATAGTGGGCATCGTTTATGGATATGGACATTGGAAAAGGAAAAGAGGAAATAATTGACATTTAATTATAAGAAATAAACAAAAATAGGAGAAAAGGAAGGTGAAGAGGCACAAATTTTCATGCAAGGGAAATTATAGGGAAAATGAAGAAAAATGAAGAAAAAAGGGAGATAAATAATAAAAGGGCCTCAGAGGTGTTAGAGCCTAAATCTACCTCAGGCTGAGAAAGGTAGGACCTAGGATGACATCAAACCACGCTTAACCTGGTAGCTAGCCCTACCAGGTCGGGAGAGGGCTATCTCCTTGTCAATCTCAGCAAAGATGATTGATGAGGTTTGAGATGACTGATGTGAAGACTGATTTTAGGCTAGGTATGTGTGCAAAAGAGTTTGATTAAATTTGATGATGTTTTGTTGGATCAAATGGAAAGGCAGATTTTAGGTTTGGGGAATGAGGCTCAGTTTTGCAGAGATCTCTATGGCGCAAGGTAGGCAAATGATTTGATACTTCAAATTGAATGGAATGGAGAGCTTTAGATGGGTGAGGAGTTTAAGAGGGCAAGAAAGTCTCAAGGATCCTCTTCAAACATCTGAAAGACATAAATAACTAAGCAAACCCTAGGTAGAGCACTGAAATTTCAATGGATTCTACCTTTATCCTTATTTGTTTAGTTAAGATGAAGCAAGAGAGATAATGGCATATATAAAACACATGTAAACGTACAATTACAGAAGGAAACACAACACCAAAGCAAGATGCCACATGAATCCCATAAAGTGTTGCAAACCCTGGTCTATTTCCTTAGCCAAATTGTTGAATGAGTATACAATGAAGCTCCAAGCTTTCCCAAAAGTCCAACCTTTACAAATGACTGAAAAACTACTAGATATAGGCAACCAAAAAATCATCCTAACCTCTATGGGTCGAGCTCATAAGTTTAGGAGTTGTTCCAACAAATTCTAAACTGAGAACTAAAAAGTAGGTAGTGGAACAGCTTGCCTCTAAAAACTAGGGAACTGATTCATTCAATTGCAAACTACCTTTTCATGGATGAATCTACCTCTATGAGTGAAAATTTAGCATAATTACATCAAAATCCATCAAGTCACATTAAATTACATCATGTTTTGACAATTAGAAGGAGAAAAGTCAAATTGTCAAGAAACTAGGCGAAAAACAGATTTTTTGGCCAAAATGAGCAAAATTCCTCCAATGCGCCGCACCGATTTCCCTATGCGTAGCGCCTTTTTGCAGCTGATTTTGGAGGCCTTCCTAGTGTCCAAATTTGCTCCAAGTGCTCTTGCTGGAAAGGTCTGCCTGTCTACTTTCTAGAACAAGTGGAATTTATAAATTTGGCCTCCATTTGCCCCTCCAAAATTGAATTCGCCCAACACTGCTTCCTGTGTGTCCAAAAAGGGGCAGAAAGGTCATTTCTGGGGTGTTTTTGACCCTTTTGGGGGCTCAAAACCTATCAAAATTTCTTGGCCATTTGTGAGAATGCATATGTTTTCATGAAAAATTCAAAAATGTTGATTTTTCATCAAAAGGAGACCACCATAAAAAGCGAGCGCCATGTGGCGCGGCGCATTAGGCAGAAAAACCTGTGTTTTGGCCTAAAAATTCCAAAATTGCAAAAAGTGTCCCAAATTTTTTGAAATTTGGACTAAGTGTTCTCCATCAAGTGTTGTGTTGGGCCAAGGAAGCCTCAGCCAAGATCTAAAATCTATCTTACTCTTTTCGCTTCCTCGATGCCTTCTTCAACTTGGGTTCCTGATTCTTGCCTTACAACTTTTGTTTCTGGCCAAGTAATGGTAAGCCATGTGCCTCAACATAGTTTTCTCCCTATTGGCCTTCTCTAGCATCATTTCTCAAGTGCAATTTTGTTCTCTCAAGCCAAAATTCCCGATCATGTTCAATCTCTTGCTCATACCCATGATCACTGTCTCTTTCCATTGTTTTCCCTTGGTTTTGAAAAATGTGGTTGTATATGGATGGTTTTGTGGATAACAGTGTGAAAATATGATGGAGGAATGAAATGGGTAGAGTGTATGGAAGAGAGTGTAAAAATGTATATGTGAACAGAGTTTAGGGATGGGAGTAAGAGTTTTAGGGATGTGAGTAGGGTTTAGGGATATGGATAAGGTCTGGGGAGTGTAGCGTTTGGGAAATTATATGTGGAGAATGGGATTAAGGGGAAAATGTATGAGGGGAGTGGGATTAAGGGGATAGGGTATACAACCATTAGTGCAATGAAGAAAACTAGGGTTTCACCCTAGAAGCTAGGGTTTTAGGGTTTCGGGGATAAGGGAGTAGGATGAGTGGAAATGAGAGGGGAAATGGGAAATGAAATTGAAGGGGATGTGAAATTGGTAGAGGGGAATAAGACTGCAAAAAATGTAATTTTTCAAACCCTAGGTAGATTTTCAATGAAACTGTGCAAGGAGATAGGGTTTTAATATTTCCCTATTAAATCACCAAGAGGACTGAGAAAAACTCATGCATTGAGCATATTGGAGTGTGAACTTACTTGGGAAATGAGGAATTTAAAATTTTGGGACCTTTGGTGGAATATTTGAATGGATTTCAGGCTTTGTAGCCCAATGCGCTGCACTGCCCCAATGCGTAGTGCCAATTATAAAATTACATTGTAAATCAATGCCCAATGCGTAGCGCCGGCTCAATGCATAGCACCTTTTTTGCAGGAAACTTTTGGAGGCCTTCCCGGTGTCCAAATTGGGCATGGGATATCTCGTTGGAAATATTATTGAGTCTAATTTGCAACCCAACTTGAATTTTTAAATTTGGAGTTCATTTGCCTTGTCAAAAATCAAATCTCCCAAGACTGGTCAAAATGTGCAAAATGAGGCTGCCACAAGGCAGAGTGCTGTTGCAGTCAACTTTTGAAAGTCTTTCTCAACTACAAATTGAGATCATGATAGATAATTGCAAAGCTCTTTGTGTCTAGCTATCATTTTACTCATCAAGAAAGTCATTTGGCCAACAAAGCTAGGAGAAATATTGATTTTCCCAAGGTCACTACAGAGGTGCATCAATTCTCCTGAGGCAACTGTATTTTTGACATTTCTCTAAAACCATGACACCTGTGTAAAAAGTGAAGGAGGTTGTTCTTCCTTGGCCTATTGTGGACAAAAAACTCTCTAATTTTTTCCAAATTCATCTTTTCTTGCTCGGAAACATCATTGGAGTAAAACCTATCCAGATGTGTGGAACAGGGGATTTGTCGAAATGAAGTGAAATGAAGGGGATAAGGAGCTTATAAATTATTGAGAAAATTTTGGGAAGTAGGGAGGGATGTTAGGAAGTAGTAGAAAGTGGAATTTCAAAGATTGAGTGAAGGGAAGGGGTCCAAAAGGGAAAAACACGGGCCTAGCCTAGAAAATTGTCAAGTTGTAGCAAGAAACTACGGTTTGTGTGAAAATGAGGAATTTGAGGAATATCAGTGATGGGAAGTGTTTAATAAGGTACATTAAGGATAGGGGAAGGTGTATGAACATTAGGATACAAGTTTTGTTGATGATTTTACCATCCAAGAGAAATTACCTTCAAAACCCTAGGAGAGGGAAATGAACCTTACCTAGGCACAACTGAAGCATGAACAAGGTGTAAAATGACCCAGTGGAACTTGACATGATGATGAAAACCCTCTGAATTATGGTACACTCAGTTGAATGGTGACATGGACTGACATTTGGACAACTTTGAAAGGAGTGAAAGCAAACCCTAGACCTAATACCTAGTGGCCAAATTTTACTTGAAGACTCACTGAAATGACAAAATTTTGCCTTGACACCTTAAAATCACTTTGTAAGAGCATGTTTGATCACTAGAGGAAGGCTGCAAAGACTGACACTAACAAGAGGATCAATTCATAGATTTTTGTGATTACAACTTTTGTCAATTCAATTTGGCTCTCTCCTTTCATTCTCTCTCTCATACACACTTAGAGTATTCTTGAAGCATTTTGACATTCACGTGGATTTGGAGAAAGGAAAGAAAAGGAAACTGAAGGAAAGAAAGGAAAGGGTTGGATCAACAGCTTCAGCAGGAGGATTTTGTAGGTAATAGGTTGCACGTGTGATTTCCTAGCTGAGGTATGAATGCATGGTACATGCATTTGTTTGTTTGGTTCATTTTTTATCATTGGCATGGGTTTTGTCAGGTTTGATAGTGGTTTCAGCCTTGCCTTTCCATTTCCTCGATAGTCATGATGTGATGGGATTCATTCTTAATTGAGACTTGAATTATTAAAAGGTTTTGGAATCGGGTGAGGTTGTCTAGGGAAAATTCCAAAGGGTTGGGGGTGGAGATGGTTTTCTCCAGGAAGCCCTCGAAAGGTGGGTGGAGATAGGAAAATTCCTCAAGGTATGACGAATAAATTCTGAGGCATCCAAGCTCAATTTGGTTTTGTGATCTCAGGACCGGTTTAGGTGAGATCACGATAGCTTGAGGTTGGAGATGGTTTAACCTCTATATTCTCTGGTTGATTATATTCCCATGTGATCCCACATTCATGCTTGGAATATGGCATGGGGGTGATTGGCTAAAAGAAATATTTGGTTCAATCCAATCTATGGTCGGGTGGTATGTGTAATTCTTTGACTTGGTTGCCTTTTTCATATGTTAATAAGAGTTATTTTCCTATTTTGATCTATGACCACTTATACTTTTTATTATGTTGATTGATGGTTGATTTGTCATGGTTAATATTCTAGATATATGTTTTTTTTTTTTTTTTGACGAAATCAGATGCTTTATATATTCAAAAAAGGATGGAGGAGACTTAGCTCCGATTTTACAAAATATGCAGTCACAGTAGGAGCTTGTTTCAGTGCGACAATACACATAAATACCTTTGCTGTTCACATACAAGTTTCTAGAGCAGGTGTAGATTCTAATGAATTGAGACAACAACAAGCTGGTTTTACAAAACATCTAGTCAATGGTGATATGGCTGATATGATTGCTCGAGCTCGGCTTGGAGGTCCCTGCAATGTAAGCAGTCTTCGCTTCTGTCCATGAGGAAGGCTTCAACTTTCACTTGAAGAGGCTTGAGAAGGAGGCACACTCTTACAGCCGTGTGATAAATGAGATAGATGAGGACAGCACAGTGAGGGCAAACAGCCTAAGAATCAGGCGCTACAACAGCAACAAGAAATCCGCTACAACAGTGAGAAACTGGAGGAAAAAAGAGACAAGGAACTCGGAAATATGAAACGGAGCGAGAGAAGCAAACCAAGGGAAGTCTAAGAGAACATTCGGGGCTCAGCTGATCCACAAAGAAGGAGGCAAGGGCTGAGAGTGGGGGAGAGGCGCACTGAGAAAATGAGGGGGGAGAGCGCTCAAATAAATAGTGGAAGAACAGATCCGTCCAAAGGACCGAAACACAAGGAGGGGGCATGGGTAATCACGCGATTTGCGATTTGAAATCTTTTTTGCTGTTTCAAAGTCGCCATGAGTGAGATTCACCTGCGCAAGCAGAGATTGGTTGCAAGAGGCATTGAGTATGAGGTGGATTTGCTCAGATTCCTTGGTGGCAGATGCGCAGTTCATAGGAGGGAGGAGAAATGGGCCAGACATGTGAGTCATGGGATTTGAGTCAAGCATAAGAATCAGGGGATGAATTGGTGCAGATTGACACGATTGCATTGGAGGTTCCCTTTTTCTTGAGAGCATGCCTGACTAGCTCTCTTATCCGCTTCTTGGTTGTTGGAGCGTAGGACATGGAAGAAATGGTATTCCCAATCCTGTGACAGCAGATTTTTGCACCGACTGATGATTTGATGGAGGAAAATATTGGAAGCTCGTCTTTTACTGTTCATTAAGCTGATGATTATGGCCGAGTCGCCAAAGATGAGGGCTTTGCTGATCCCTTGTTTTTGAAGCTGCAACAGTCCTCGGTAAAGTCTGAGAGCTTCAGCTCTGTTGTTAGTTAGATTACCCAGACCCCATTCAAAGGAAGACACAAGTTCTCCTGAAGGATCAAATATAATGCCCCCAGCTCCGGCTGCCCCCGGATTAGATTTATATGCTCCGTCAAAGAATAAAGAATGAGATTTCTTTGAAAGGAGCCATTTGCTAAAATCATCTTTTGTGAGGCGGATCTTCCATTCAGGATTATCAACTCTGCTTCTGATCTTACTGATCTTTGTTGCTAACATGCTGCTGGTTTTGTCTATAAGGTTCCTAATAAGATTTCGCTCCTCTTCCCAAAGGCTAACTGGATCGATTTTCTTGGTTATTTTAGAAGCTATAGTTTCCAAGGCAAGGCTTGAGGCTTTGATGAAAATGTGCTTGATGGTTGTTGTTTTGCCTCGGAAGATCCTATTATTTCGAGCTATCCATATGCGCCACAAAAGAGCAAAAGGAGTGGCATTCCAGACTCTTCTAGATGGGTTTTTCTTCGTTGGTTGCCAAGGATAATTTTTCCTCCAGTTATTTAAGGCTTCTTCAATAGAGTGCTGGGGATTCCAAGTTGGGGGAGCAGAGGGAACGATGTTGTTCCAGCATGAGGCTACGAAGGGACAAGAAATAAATAAGTGCTGTATGGATTCCTCCGCAGTTTGACAGTTGGGGCACCTAGAAGGTCCGGCAATGCCTCTTTTCCTGAGGTTCTCTGCAGTTAGAAGCTTACCATGCAGAAGTTTCCACATGAAAAATTTAATTTTTGGAATTACTTCAACTCTTTTTAAGATCTTCCAGTGAGCCCAGACAGCAGTGGGATGTTCTATATTATTCAAATAGTTGTATCCTGCTTTGATGGAATAATTTGCTCCCGAAGGATCCCAACGAAACTCATATTTTTCACCTTTAATGGTGGGAGAAATATTGTGCAGATAATTGCAAAGAGAATCAAAACTTTCTTTGAGATGGAGGGGTATAGGAGGAAAATCCCATCGAACCTAGGTATTCGATGAAGCATTCCAATGGGAGATTTGACTCAGGTTATATATGCCTTTACTTTGCAGATAATAAATAATAGGTCCCATACCTGGAAGGCTGCTTATGGAAGGGTTCCCCATGCTTTTGTCCGAGCCAAGGTTCACCGTTTCACCTCCTTTTGGCACTTTGGAAACATTTGGCGTCATGAATGCAATGGCTTTTTTACACAGTTTCCATATCTTTGTGCAATGTATATTGGGTATCTCTGATGTGAGAATATGCAGTCTTGATTGATTGAGATATTTTTTTTCTAGGACTTTTTTCCACCATGCATTTTGACTGTCCATAAGTCTCCAGATCAGTTTCCCACCAAATGCTAAGTTCATAAGAGATGGGGACCTAATGCCGAGACCTCCATTCTCTGGACTTTGGATGACCTGTTTCCAATTTACTAGGTTGTATTTTTTCTTTTCATTCTTGCCCCCTTGCCATAGAAAGGATCTGAGGATGCTGTCCATTTTTCAGTGGAATGATGCTGGAGCTTGGCCCAAAGAAAATTGATATAAGGGTAGGGAGGAGAGACCTGATTTTAAAAGTACCTGTCGTCCAGCTGGGTTGAGCCATAAGGTCCCCCATCTTTGAACTTTCCTTTTCATTTTGTCAAGTGTTAAATTCCAGACTTCAGCCTTTGCTTTCCCTATAGTTACTGGCATTCCCAGGTAGCTGAACCAATCCCAATTTAACTTGCAGGGGACACCAAAAATGTTGGCAATACTATGAATTGTTTGGGATGAAGCATTCCATTCATAAATACAACTTTTAAGATGATTTATTTGACCTCCAGAGTATCTCATAAATTTTTCGAGCATTGACTTGAATCTTCTTGCAATAATGGTGGTCGCCCCCCCTAACAGAAGGGTGTCATCGGCAAATTGGGAATGGTTTATATTTTTGATGCCTTCTTCAAACTTGATGCCCATAATGAGCCCTGATTACCTCTTTTGATCAAGTGCACTGCTGAATGATTCGGCCATAAGAATAAAGAGATAAGGGGATAAGGGACAACCTTGTCTTAATCCCCTTGAAGACTGGAAGGAGGGACCGGGTCTTCCGTTGATGAGAGGAGCGATCCAAGGTCCAGAGATGCAGGCTCTTATGACATTGATGAGGAGAGGTGAGAAGCCCATCTTTTGAAGTATAGAAAATAAAAAAGAATGACTTACCCTGTCAAAGGCATTAGCCAAATCTAGTTTGAGGATGAAGCCTTTCTCGTTCCTTGCATGGCTAGAATGTATGGCCTCTTGAACTAAGAGAATGGAATCTGCAATTTGTCTATTGGCCATAAAACCTCCTTGGTTTTCTGAGATAAGCATCGGGAGAAGGGGTTTGAGTCGAGAGGCTATGATTTTAGGGAATATTTTATAAGATGAATTGCACAAAGATATAGGTCTGAAACGAGAGAAATTGGATGGGCGGTTCTCCTTGGGAATAAGAGCCAAGTGGGTAGAATTTGTGTATCCACCATTTTTTCCTTTTTTTTGGATCCACTTGATGTACTTGATGAGGTCCTTCTTTATCAGTTCCCAATAGTCCCTGTAAAAAAAAATTGGGAATCCATCCGGCCCAGGAGCCTTGTTGGGCTGGAGACTCCAGATTGCTTTAACTATTTCTTCCTCTTGTATTTCTGTTGTCAGGTTTTTGTTCAGATCCTCTGTGACTTTGGGATGCAAATGCTGAAGCAAATCATCATAGGATTCTTCCTCCTGTACCTCAGATAAGAGATCCTTAAAATGTTTTGTGGCTACTTCTTTGATATCTGTTTGCTCCATATGTTGATTCCCTACACTGTCCATGATGGTAGTTATTGTGTTTTTGACTTGTCTTGCAGTGGCTTGTTTGTGGAAGAAGGAGGTATTCTTGTCTCCAATTTCTAGCCATATTTTTCATGATTTGATGCGCCACTTTTCTTCCTCCTGCCTTTTGATTTTTCTCAGTTTGTTGTACAACTCTTCTTCTTGGGTTTTTTCATTCCGACGGTACTCCTTTTGCTCTATTGTACTCTGAAGATCAGCGATTTGAAGTTTTAGCTCATGCTTTTCTTTTTCAGGCTCCTTATAATACGATTTGGCCCAATGTCTCAGCACTTTTTGCACATTCTTTAATTTGTTCTCCCATATGTAGCCTGGGGAACCTTCATTATGATGTCTCCAGGTTTGCTGGATGATATTTCAGGCATCTTGTTGATCGCTCCATATATGATTGAATTTAAAAGGAAGCAGACCAAGGGCGCAACAATTATCCAATGTGAGAGTAATCGGATATTGGTCTGATACAGCAAAGGGTAAAACAACAGTGTTGACTGATGAGAAGGTTGATAGGAAGGAGATATTGACCAAGAATCGATCCAATCTCTCCATGATATTATGGCCACCCAACCTTCGGTTGCTCCATGTAAACTTGCGATTTTTTGGGGCTATGTCTATTAAATCACCAGAATGCATTATGTTTTCCATTTGGCTCCTGAAATGGTCTGGCTGAAAATTCCCTCCATGCTTTTCATTAGCATGCAAAATTAAGTTGAAGTCGCCGCCTACTATGATGTTGCTATTCTCATTCTTCCAAGATGTGGTTGCTAAGAGTTTCCCAACAGGCTTCTTTGTCCTTGTAATGGTTGGGTACATATACATTGAAGATGATTATCTACTAGTTGCTAATATTATTGTGCATAACAGTTTTTATCCAATGTTAGTTGAATGTCTCAGCTTCCCTGCTCCAATCATTTTGATTCCAGATGGTGGTTATTCCTCCCGAAGCCCCTCTGGCTTCACATATGCTTCCTTTGTAATCTTTATACTTCCCAATGATTTTATTGATTTCTGATTCTCTTTGTTTTGTTTCCTGAAGTAGAACAATGGATGGTTTCTCTTGCGCTATTAGATCTTTTAGAGCATTGATTTTGGAGGGGTGCCCAAGTCCCCTGCTGTTCCAAGAAAGGATTTTAATCATTTCAGACCTGTGGTTCGAGGAGGTGCTCTGCCTCCCTTGTCTCTGCTTGCTACTTCTTGATCTTTTATGCCCTGTATATAAGACTCTATTGGATTCTGTAGACCAAGGGCTATGTCTTTCTGAGCATTTTCATCCCTATTCGTTATTTCATCTCG